>JAZKJV010001477.1:0-172536 GCA_037367405.1 Ottelia alismoides | reverse complement strand
TTCCGAAGAGGAGACGACGATGGTGCGGAGCCAGAAAGGGGGTGGTAGCGGTAGAGGCAAACCGGGCTGTGAGGTTACAGGGACAGCGAGAGGTAGTGGTGGTGGCGGTTGGACGATGCGGAAGGGAGTGGGCGACGGCAGTATGTGGGCATGGAGGGGGTTGGGGCCAGTGTTAGAGGGCGGGGAAGGGAGGTCTGGTGGTGCGAGAAGCTGAGCAGGTGGGGTGGCGACGGTGGTGGGGAAGAGAGGGGCACTGGGGGTGTGCAAGGGCTACGGCGGGAGGGGGTAGCGACGACGGGGCAGGGGAATTGGGCTGGGGTCGCAGGTGCATAGGCTAGGGATGGGGCATTTTCTGGAAGTACAGGGGTGGCGGGGAGGGGCGTTGGGACTGAGGGGTGCACCGCAAGGGGTGCGGAGGCTTGGGGTTGTGCCGCAGGGGGTGCGGGGGACTGTTGTGGGGCGGATTTTGTCAGAAACACCTTCGGAGACGGTGTTTGCTGGTCTGAATATACCTGGACAGCGAGCAGGTCGCCATTTTCTTCTTCTGCAATGGTCTGAACTGCGAGCAAGTTGTCATTGACGGCGAGTTTTTCATGATTTTCTTCCTCGTAGGTCTGGACAACGGCTTCTACGATTGAAGACTTTGATTCGGCGGCGCATAGGGTCTCGAAATTAGCCATCAAACCTCGTAGTTGTGTTTGGAAGTCAAGCAGTATGCCCATCATCTCCTTGCGTAAGCTTCGTTGGATTGTCGCTTTCGATCCGACGAACAATAGTCCTTCGTTGCATGCCGGCGGGAACGTCTGTTGTTAGATCGTGAGGACGATCTAGTTGCCATGTTCTGATACCAATTGATGCAAACAGAGATTTCACGGCGATGAAAAATTAATTTGATGGTGGTATTTTAAGTGGATAAGAAATTGGAGGGATTGACAAAGAGAAGGTGTACCGGTTGCGCGAGATTCGAGGAAGAAGAAGCGTGAAGATCGCGTGGGGAAGGAGAGACAATACAGAGAGAAATAAAAATCTCAATTTTAATTGTAATCTGACCTCCTTAAAACAATAGACTACCATCCCTTTATATAGGAGGGATGGGGTTACAAAGATAGAAATAAAATTCAAATTGACTCTTAATTGATTTGAATCAAAATTCAAATCTACCTTATCCTAATTTGATTCTAACTAATTAAATTCGAAATTCAAATTGAAACTGACTAATTTGAGATTACAGCGATCTCTTTTATTTAAATAAAAATTACGACAACTTGAATAAACGTAAATAAAATTAACAGATAAAAGTCAGCCCTATTTATCAATTTCGTGTTGCATCAAGTTTGGCTAGAGTTGAGATTGGTTACAATTGAGTTGGTTATAGCTGAGTTGGTTACAGTTGAAATCGTCATTTAATCGGATCTTAAAGCTACTACTACAGATGTCAAGAGAAGCTAGTGGATGTGTTGGGAACTTAGTTAGGATACATAATACTCCACCGCATGCCTACGGAGGCACCTCAACCCTAAGGTATTCTTCACGCCTTAGAGTCATAGTGTGAGGTCACGCTCAGACCAAGACCACAGACTATCCACTAGACTTGAAAAATTAGACAGAAATAAAGATCAGATCGGAGACTCATCATCCTCAATACCAAGTTCCATCAACATGATCTCTAAATTAAAAAGATAATAACCTACAAGTGGGACATTAAAAATAAATATGAAATGTTATATATAGAAAGTTATGTGGTGATTGGGTAATCAAGGGTTTACATATATAATAGCTTGAAAACTCATTTTTATGCAAGTAGTTGGTTAAATTTAAATTTCAATACTTATCAACTTGCTTTCTTTTGAATCTACTGAATTACCTATTATTTTCTTTTTTTATATATATGTTGGATTGTATTCAACAATTGTTGACGTTCTTTTGTCCCTTGCATGTGTGGCAGGCAAAGCGCCTGCATCGCAGTAGCTTGCAGATGATCCCGAGCTTCCGATGTTATACTCGTCGGTACACATGTTGTTTTTGTTCAAATAATGTATAATCTCTTTCTTCTCTTCTATATTGTGTACATGTATATATTGCAGTTTCTTTTGTTACATGTAACTATGTATGAAAATTAATGAAATGTGAATTGGTGACATGTGTTGGTTCTGGGGTTGTTTTGTGAATGTCATTTCGAAACCGTGAAAAACTTTCCTTAAATTTATGTAACCTAATAGGATCCATTACGAATACAATGATGTGAATAATTTGTAAATGGGTAACCGAATAATTTATAAATGGGTAACCGAATCCGCAGGCGGGTGTTCCAATTTATGGCCAGCATGGCAACCAGGCAACTTCTCATATTGTTTTATCATGCATACACTTCATTAACTATAGGTTTAACTCGACCTTTTTTAAATGAAATTTCACCCTTTAATCCCAAAAAGTATAGCATGAGTTACATGGGTTCCACTAGGAAAAAGGACTAAATCAACATTGCCAATTTATACTTAGGCCCAAGCGGACCCCCATCCAACCACCCAACTTAGTTGACTTTGCCATGTGAGACTGGGCGGGTCACAAGTTCTCTATATTTGATTTCAAATCTCACCTGCTCCATTAGTAGCCCAAAAGATTAAGTGATTAGCAAAAAGTTGGAAACCACAACTTTTCACATACATCTAGCACGATCATAATATAATAATAGATACCATTTTCAAACATATCCATTATAATAAAGAAAAATTGATGACTTCAGACTCACCAATATTCATTATAACTTACCCTATATTTGGTTAAATTTTTGCATTCATTAACACTGATGTTTATGTGGAATTCATGGGATCGCATGATAAGCAAATCACAATGATATCGTCATTGCCAATTTGAAGTTATTTTCTAGGTTGACTGTTTTTTTAAAGGATAGGTTGACTGTTTTTTCATGAAAAACCAAAGGGTGACTACCCAAGGTGAATAAGGCATCCAATAGTTTGTTGATTGTTCATATTAATAAGCTCATATCAAAAGTTGCAAAAGTTTATAACCAGTATTCAAGTCTGCCGGGTAACTGACTGTGGATTAATTCGTAGTCGGGTGACTAATATATTAATGGATATAGATCTTAGTGATTATCTGGGAGAAGAATATTATATATACAGAAAAAGAAATGAGTACGAAGTGGTTTCCAATCTACATTATCTATATACGTATATTCCTACGAATCTACATTAATGTGTACCGTCTTTATATTATCATAAAACAATTGAATTTCAATCAAACATTAAGCATCTTAGATTGTACCAACTTAATGATCTAGTGGTAGTACGGTGTGTCTACTACACAAAAGACCAGGGTTCAAATCCCACTCTTAGAGGGGTTGCGTTATAGTCGACGGCTAGCGTAAAAAATAGCCGAATCTTTCAACATGAATTTGAGCAAGAATCCATGTAGCCATCCCTACTTATAGTGGGAGAAGGCTTAATACATTTTTATTAAGCATCTTAGATTAAGTTTGCTTTATAAAAAATAACAAAAAGAATTAAAGCACAGTCTAGTTGCAAAAAACGACCAGCTAGTCGGATGGGCAACTAGTGATCCCTTATTCCTAATCAAGTTGACCACCTCCCGATTCGACTAAATGGGTCAAATAAATAGCCTAATCGGATGTTTTTTGCAAGCTTGTTTGTATCCTTGCATATATTCCATGTATAAATTGCTAATGGTCAACTTCAGTTAGTGCAAGGAATACATGTTCCATACATACATCATGAAAATTCTATCTATATTTTTTCTCTAGTAAAAAAGGGTAGAGTCCTCGAAAAAAAGAAGCCAGGGGATGTAATCCTCAACAAAAGGTAAAGATGACATTTTAGGGGAGAATAAAATGCACATGAGCACCCAAAGCATAAAGAAAGTTTTTACCTTCATCCTTACATCGAGAACCATCTACAAACTAAGTACAATCCTAAGCTTACTCTAAACCATTATGAAGCATGAAATGCATCTAACTTGACCGCATACATGATCCCAAAGCTATCACCTTAGTTCGTTAATCCTAACCTTAAATCCACACCCCCAGGAAAATCCATCGCGTTGTGTTACCACTTCGTACCTTGTATTGATTTGGCGATGTCCTAACCATTGTTGTTGAAGGCATGAGGTGTTAGAGGGTCCAAAACACTTGAGACATTAGGCGCTCGCCTAGGTGCTAGGAATCACATTAGTTTAATCGTGTATGTTTTGTATTCTATTGATTTGACAATATCCTAACTGTTGTTGTTGAAGGCATGAGTCGCTCCAAGGTGTTATGGGGTCTAAACATCGGAGATGCTCGTCCGAGAAAAGCAAGGGGCAATATTCATGCATACATACTATAAATATGTATACACATACACCTAAATTATAAATTAAAATCAAGTTAATAGGCATGTATACATGTAGATATTTATATGTATATACATGTGATGCAACATCTCCCAAATTGACAGGTCGGATCGAATTGAATCCATCACGACTTTGGGATTATTTAAAATTAGGATTTATCGAATCCTATAAATATGTATACACATACACCTAAATTATAAATTAAAATCAAGTTAATAGGCATGTATACATGTAGATATTTATATGTATATACATGTGATGCAACATCTCCCAAATTGACAGGTCGGATCGAATTGAATCCATCACGACTTTGGGATTATTTAAAATTAGGATTTATCGAATCGAATTGAATCCATCACGACTTTGGGATTATTAAAAATTAGGATTTATCGTCTGAAATTAGTTGGTTGTTAATTTTATTTACGATAAATAAGTTGATATTGAATGTAATCTCAATATTTATGACAGACTCATTAGTTAATGAGTCAATTAGAGTTCAAATTGGATTTTATTTAATTGTTATTTTATTCGGTTACCTACTGTATAATTAGACATCCTCTATTTAAAGGGGGCACTAGTCCATTGTAAGTGAGATCAGGTTATGAATTAAATTGTGAGTTTTGGTTTGGAGAAAGTCTCCACCATTATCCCCCTTCCCTCAATTTCTAGGGTTTCTCCTATCATCTCGTTCCTCTCTCAACCACGCGAAGTGTGTCGCGATCTACTTCTCTATTCTCATCTTCCCGTTTTTCCATATGCATCATTTGGCATCAGACAAGGAAGGAAATATCGGTATCGATATCGTTTCGATACAATGTCGATACCGATATATCGCCGATATATCGGCGATATATCGACGCATATCGCCGAAACCCGGTATCCACCAAGGCATTTTCTCCTGTCGATATCCGATATCGTCCATATCGGCGATATATCGGTGACCTGTCGATACCGATATATCGACGATATATCGCGATATGGCGATCCCTGGCATCAGAGCATGGCAACCGAATCGTTCCTACGATTCGACGATCCTATCGATTACTGACGCTTAAAGTTCGATCTAAGTCATCTCGGTCATGGATCGCGTTCACGTTCGAAGAAATTCAAGCAACATCTTATATCAAGTGTCAAGGTACATGCATGGTTGGATTCACGGTTCAAGGAAGAATCATGCGTCAACAAGAAAATTCAGATCGTCGCCTCTTTGATGCAACCTGATTGTGATCCAAAAAACAAAGGTATTTTCTGTACGGAAGAAGATTCTGTTGATACAACTCGTGTACAAGAAAGCAATAAAGATTTGGGACCAATATTCGATGAATATCTTATGAAGGAAGAACTGGAAATCGTCGATCTGTTCGCAGTCGAAGTTGTTGTCTAGGAACAAAAAGATGAAGAAAAAGAGCCCATATTTGACGAAGATCCTGAAGATGAAGAATATGAAGTTGTTGATGTCCGCTTTCGGAGTTGTTGATATCCCCACAAAATCTCTCAAGATTTTCATCTGGGTAGCCCTACATCACCATCATCGTATCCACCCATCTCAGCCGAACCCTCGCCCCTCCCCAAACCCATGGTTGCAACCTCGATGGTTATGGCCAGCGCTTGAGATCGTGCTGGCGACTCCTTCAACCCCTACTCCGACCAGTCAACCGTGGTCACTACCCGTGCGAGGGTCGATGGGGCAGCCATTGCATCCCTAATTGACCCTACAAACCTCGCTCGAACAAGCAGCCTTGTCATTGGAGATGTGATTAATGCATCCACTGCACCTCCCTCTGTCGCCATCAGTTTGGCAGTTAGCATTTAAGCCGGAAGAACTCATCTCCTTGTTGCACATCCATCCCGATCGTACATGCCATCCGATCAGAATCATTGCCCGTCTGCCAAGCACAAGCAACTGGGCAACCACCCTCTTCCATCTCGACAACGACGCCGATTCATCTTAAGGGGAGAAGAAATACTAGTTGGGTATTTCTCACCAATGGGTTTCAAATGCCATCGAATTTGGGATTGGAGGCTGATTGGGAACATTTTCAAGGAGGTCCCTCCTCCAAAACTACTTTACCAAAAGGGTAGAATTGAAACCAACATATAGGTGGGAGTTATTTTAAGTGAATGGGTAGAACATCTGCAGCCATATCCCTCGTGGAAAGACATTATAAACGTGACATTGAAAAGAAGCAAAATTGGGAGATCCGATCAATGACTTCAGATGGGATTCTCCAATGACGAACCGAAGATTGAGCAATTTGTCAGGAGACGAATTTTTTCAAGCGGTGGAGAATTGATGCAATAATTCCCAAATTGACGGGTCGAATCGGATTGAATCCATCACGAATTTGTGATTTTATTTAAAGTTGGGATTCTTCGTCCGAAATTAGTTGGTTGATTAATTTTATTTACGTTAAATAAATTGAGATTGAATGTAATCTCAATATTTATAGTAGATTAATTTAGTTAATGAGTCAATTAGAGTCCAATTAGGATTTTATTTAATTGTTATTTTATTTGGTTACCAATTTTGTAATTAGACCCCTTTTATATAAAGGGGGCACTAGTCCATTGTAAGTGAGATCATGTTATGAATTAAATTGTGAGTTTTGGTTTGGAGAAAGCCTCCACCATTATCCCCATTCCCCCAATAGTTAGGGTTTCTCCTCTCGTCCCATTCATCTCTCAACCACGCATCGCTTCGCGATCTTCTTCTCATCTTCCTGTTTTCCGCTTGCATCATGTATACATGTATATATCAATTGGTGTGTATGTGTCTGAAAGAAGCATGGAGAGTCACCACTTGTTGGTGACCACCTAAAGGAGCTCTTTCTATTCCAACATATTTATTTACAAGTGTTTTTCCACTGATTGTACATATGATATACATGAGAAATAATGTTTTTCATATAGTGTCTCATTCCATTGAATGATGATGCATTCCTAACTAACGAAATGGCCCAATGAGCACCTTGGTCTGATCAATCCTCGAGTGGTAAGTTGGTGCTCCCAAGCTATTCCAGAAACCACCCTGAAAGAGACATCCATCCATGTAATTCTTGTCCTTTGTCACATGTCCCTAGCCCCACTGCAATAGAATAAGATATGACCGATGTCCATATCCCCATTGCCACAGATGGGACAGATCATGTCCCCTTTGGGAATGATGAGAGCACAGAGGACCTTCATTAGTAGCCTCTCATGGCGAAGCAGCAACGTACAAAATTTGACCTCCAATTGCACTCTAAGGTCCATTTGGTTACCGGGGTAACCCAGTTTACCCCCCTTCATTTCTGGGTTGGAATTTCATCATAAATCATATTGACATCACATCACATTCCTTATTCCAACCCGCTCCAACCCTCATAACATACCAAACAACTACTATTCACATTAGGATAGCCCAACCTACCCCATCCCAGTAACCAAACAGACCCTAATTTTCCACAGTCTCCTTTCAAGCTACTCCAGAAACCACCCCTGCAAGAGACATCCATCCATGTAATTCGTGTCCTTTGTCACACGTCCCTAGTCCCACTGCAATAGAATAAGATATGATCGATATCTTTATCCCCATTGCCACAGATGGGACAGATCATGTCCCCTTTGGGAATGATGAGAGCACAGAGCACCTTCATTAGTAGCCTCTCAAGGCGAAGCAGCATCGCATAAAATTTGACCTCCGATGGCACTCTAATCTTCCAAGGTCTCCTTCAGTCCCTTACCAGCTCCTCCTCAAGTGCAACAACCCCTGAGACCAGTTTCATGTAAACTTTATTCACAGGGTGCGCACCATCCGAGACCCAATGGTCTCACCCACCATGAGGTCTCCAACCTCCTATAACTCCCTAGGAACACCCCAAAATCTAAGACTCGTGCCTCTGAAAGGGAGGACCAAAAATGTTGGAGCCATATCCCACTCCCATCCTCCGAGGGAAACCAGTGCCTCTAGAAGGGAGGACCAAAAATGTTGGAGCCACACCCCACTCCCATCCTCCGAATGTGTGAACCCTCGAGAA
Source organism: Ottelia alismoides (assembly GCA_037367405.1). NCBI lineage: Eukaryota > Viridiplantae > Streptophyta > Magnoliopsida > Alismatales > Hydrocharitaceae > Ottelia > Ottelia alismoides. Next base: position 164,152 of record JAZKJV010001477.1, on the reverse strand, counting down.
TCCGGGTACTCGTTTCCACATATTTCGCACTATTATATTCACATGAGATCGCACAAGCTACAGAAAAACAGGGAAAATTTTTCGCGCTGAAGCTATATAAGACATTCACATTCGCATTCGTAACCACAAAGCTAATAGAGATAAATGCCACCAAATTTTAATTTCATTAACTTCCATATATTTTACAACATGTACAGTGACTGACAGTATATACAGTATTCTTAAAAATCTGACTGAAAAGAAAAGAAGCATAATACATTATCAACCGAACAAAAGCTGAGACAAAAGAAACCATACCGTCTAGTATATACCCTGTCTCCTGGAAACATCAATAGCTACTGAACAGCAGGTTGTTTGCCTGCCAAAACATGTTTAGGAAAGAAAAGGAGTCACAATTGTGAATACAATACGTAGTTTAAAATAAATAACAAGTAATTTATTATGTGCAAAAGAGGACAGGTAGAAAGGTGGAACAAGTACAATTTACATCTACTTGCGTAAGTAAAAAGGTTTTCAACTGTTTGGTATATAGTTCACTCGTTCACCTCCTTTTCCCATTCTTCCCATATATATTTATATAAAGTTTTGATTGCAAACCCTAACATATAATGATTTCATGTGTTTTAAAGATCATGATTTTGGGTCTTGAAGATAATGTTGTGGATCTTATATATATAAAGTTGATGCATTTCTTATCATTGAGATTATGTCATAGTTTTTTATAATGGACTGATATGATGATGATTGATTTGATCATTAATTCTATTTACTCTTTTAAGTTAGTGAATAGTCTGTGATCTTGGTTTGGGTGTAACCTAACACTATGACTCTAAGGTATTAAAAGTACCTTATGGCTGGGGTGCCTCCGTAGGCATGCGGTGTTGTGTAATGCATCCTAACTAAGTTCACAACACGTCAACTAACTTATAGGGATTTCGAATCAGATTATAGTCACCTCCAATCAACTTAATTTTAATTGTAATTTCCTCCAACCATAACTGCAATTTTCTCATATGTGACTCTAAAGGATTTACATGTAGATATGGATGATCTGGATGTAAAATCGCCAAGTTTGTTGGCGAAAGAAAAACTCAAGCGGTGAGCTAGCCTACAAATGGCTCTTCCGTCTTGCCCTCTAGTTGGAAGTGCGGTCCAATAGAAGGATAGGTCTACTCCAAAACTGCGCCACTGAGACGGGTGTGAGAGACTCTCCGGAAAAGTCGCTCTAGAAAAACGGCCCGACCGGTAACGGGCAACCGAGCTCGTGCGAAAACTAAAACCGAGGATCTCCCGCCTGGGTATCCTAAAACAGAGGGTCAGCGGAATGGTCTAAAGTCGGATCCCAACGAGGCATAAAAACACTACGAGCTCGCGTAAAATCAAAAAGGGACTGGGATCCTAAACCTGCGCACTTGGCGGCCGCTACCCAAACTGGGCTTCCTTTCCTCCGCCCAGTTGAGGGTCACCGCGCCCTCGCACGGTCAGGTATAAGAGTCACCATGACCGGCACTAATAATTATCAAACATTATTAATTCACCAATATTTTCACTTTCTTGACAATTTCTTACTTCGTCCTTTCTGTGGCCAATTTCTTTTCCAGGTCCCAGATTTCTTGGATCTAGTTCTAAGTATAGGTTGAGGTAAGATATCATTCCTTTCATCTTCTAATCATTTAGAGTTATTCATTTGAAATTAGATCTGGATCTTATATTGAAAATAAAATCCAATTACCACAATTACGGAAAAGGAAACTTGAAATTTCTAATCACGATGTTTCTATTGGAACATGCCCCCATTTTTTTTACTATTATATATATATAAATTACCTTGCCCCTCTTCTTTTTTTTTATGAGGAACTTAAGGATGCCATTTTTGTTTTGTGAGTCGCTACCTTAAATCAAACTTATATAATATTCACCTTGTACTCCGTGTATTTCCCATAACTGACTCTATCATTTTTCCATAATTTATTTCAATCAACTCTCCAGGATGATCTACAATTATAGCTAAATCAAATACAAATGTTGCCCCCCTACACGAACTGAAACATGCATGCCAGTCATCGGATCCATAGCCAAAAGGTTGATATTTCTGAAAGTTGAAATTTCTGAACTAAGTTGATCCAAAACCATGTGCGTATATATATATATATATATATTGCATGTTTGGATCATTCTTTTTCTAATGAGCAATGTGAATGGAAAGACAAGAATACATCTATCAGATTCAATGTAAAGAATACCATGAACATGAATTGAATATTTTAAACTTGAGGAAGTTGTAATTGAAATATGCCTTTTTTAACAACACGAGTCTTAAGAGTAGTGTAGAGCCCGATCAATTTGGTCATTCAAAAAAAACAAGAATTTGATAGCTAATAATATTTAGCATTAAATTACTTTCCAACATTTTTTTATAATTTGAATATAAAAATATAGTAAGTAAGATCCATTCATTATTTCAAGTATGGGTTTGAGTTGGGACCTGCATTGCTCAAAGCAGGATAGATCACAAATCCAATATTCTAAACAAATTGCTTAATAAGATCTTGTAACCAAATTCAATTAGAGAGCTAAGAAAGCACCAGGAAAATGTAGAAACCATGTCCTAAGTTGCTTGAATTAGATGAAATACACTTAAATTCGATCTAACACCTCTTTGGCTATAATGAAATGAATCAATACATAAGCATAATACAAGTACGTCTTTTGGATTGGAGATAGTGTTCAGAGAGAGCAATTTTTAATAATATTTCAGAGAACTGCAGCTATATGACATAAACAATATAAACATTTCTGAAAGGTTAGTTTAATTATATGTAGCTACTGCTCTATTAATTATTGCAACAGTTTTTATTTGGCTATTGATATAGAGTTTCTGATTCAAATTGTAACAACCAATCACATATGGAAGTAGAGCAGTTACGAAGAATACAACTAGACAGACTTGGAAATTACGGGAAGATAGAAGAACTGCCAGATCTTGGTAGAATTTCATGCATGGTTGTAATGGGGCTCAAATTTTACATGCATGTCACCAAGAATGGTTAGGGTTGTACACATGTATGGCAGCAAGAGAAAGGGGTAGGGAATGTACCTATTTAGATTGCTTCAAAATTGGAGAACAAGAGTGGCCTGCATCATGAAGAGTTGCTTTTAGAGGCTTCAAAAGAAAGGGAAACCTGCTTGGACAGCAGCACATGGAATCGGTTACATGCATCGGCAAATTGAAGAGAAGACTTGAGCTTTTTCCCTTACATGCATCGGCAAATTGAAGAGAAGACTTGAGCTTTTTCCCTTTGTTGGAAAGACACAGAGAAGAAAAGGGAAGCAATTGGAAGAAATGAAACGAGAGGATAAAGACAAACCCTTGCCGTTGGAGAATTACTTGAAGGAAAGAAAACAATTAGACCCCATTTGGTTGGGGGGTTACCCCCCACTTTGGGTGGGTAACCCCCCAAAACCTCCACTTTTAACCCACTAATGGGGCCCACTCCCTTCCCATCAAAAAAATATATATATTATACCATCATATCATCTAAAAATCATAAAATACTCAACTTCTACTCACTATTCCAAACTTCAATACAATCACATCACAACAACCACCCACTTTTTCAAATTTCAATGCAATCATATAATAATAACTACCAACTTTTTCAAATTCCAATACAATCATATCACACAAACCTTCCCAACCCTTAACCCACCAACCAAACACACAAACACAAAACCAGGTTATCCACCCCTGGACAACCCACGAACCAAACGCACCCTTAGGATGGAAGTGCTTATATACAAAAGAAAGGTCTCTAATTGCTTGACACTTGGAATATCTTATTAGTCCAAGTGGAGAGATATTTTTTTTTGCCAACATCGGTTATGTACAGACTTCACAGAACTTCTTTTTTATATATTATATATTTATACTTTGTATATTTTAGTTTTGAGATATTTAAAATTCGTCCGCATTCGCATCTCGAATGACGGATTTTGATGCGCGCCACACCTTGATTTGATCGTCTCTGAATGACGATCAATATGAGTATAATATTGATATATTTTCGATCGGGTTTGGATGCCCGAATAATTCGAGATACGATTTCGGTTTGGGTTTAAATTTTGTGAATTTAAATACCAAACGACCTCCGATTGACGAACGGTCGATTGCGTTGGTCTTATATCATCGAATCGGATCTAATGACGGTCTCGATTCGTTTTGCGGTTTTCGAATTTGCGTTGCGGCTTTTTCGCGGCGCGTATTACGAAGCGACCGATTTTTGGTCGATTCCGCCCGAACGACTTTTGATTCACGATCAATTTATCATTTTAGGTCATTTGGTATTGCCCAACAACTTTATTGGGTTAATCGGACCTTATTCGGGTCGAGTTCAGGTTTGTTAGAATCCGGATGTTACAATTATAAAAACCTCAAAGGGAGTCTCATCCTCGAGACTCGGGTCAAGGTAAGTAAGTGTCTCGTTGGGATTTTATATGTCCATAAAAAGCTCAAAGGATTTTGAACCCATAAAAACCTCAAAGAGAAAACAAGACATATATTTTAACATATATTTAATTACAAAAGCTTGTTTTGATATTTACCTCAGAAAAGTTGCGGGTATCGTGTCCTTATATCAGCTTCGGTTTCCCATGTCGCCTCTTCGACTCCGTGACGGTGCCACAAAACCTTGACCAGTGAAATTTCTTTGCTGCGAGGCTTCTTCACAGCATGGTCAAGTATCTGGACTGGCCTTTCCTCATATGTCAAATTAGGCTCCACGTCTAAATTCTCGTAACTGATAATGTGTCGAGGGTCGTGCACATACTTCCTCAAGTTGGATACGTGGAAGACATCATGGATAGCTGAAAGATGTGGAGGAAGAGCTACTCGGTAAGCAACCTTCCCTGCTCTAGCTAGAATATCAAAAGGTCCAACATATCGTGGCACCAACTTGCCACGAACACCGAATCTCTACACTCCCTCCATGGGAGATACACGGAGAAATACCCAATCTCCAATCTATATTTATAGGAATGTCGTTAGTATGAGATTAAGTTGAACAAATATATATGTCATAATTGAATGGATAAAGAGGAAAGAATTGGATTACCTGAAACTCCAAGTCTCTTCTCCGACGGTCTGCATAGCTCTTCTGGCGGTTCTTTGCCGTCAAAAGCCTCCCTCTCACAAGATCAACAGCTCTTGCAGTCTCCTCCAAGAGATCTATGGAATATAAAGCATGATCACCTACCTCACGCCAACTGAGAGGTGTGAGACATCCCCGCCCGTATAGGGCTTCGAATGGTGCCATGCCAATACTGAAGTGATAGTTGTTGTTGTACGTGAATTCCACTAATGGCAGATGGTCCTTCCAGGACTCTTTCCACTCCAAAGTACAAGCGCGGAGCAAATCCTCCAATGTCTGTATGGTGCGCTCACTCTGCCCGTCTGTCTGCGGATGATAAGCAGAACTCATCTTTAGCTCTGTCAATAGTGCTGACATGAACTGGTGCCAATAATGTGACGTGAATCTCGAATCCCTGTCAGACATCACTTCGCGTGGTATACCATGTAGTCTGATGATGTACTGCACATACAACTTGGCCAATCTGGATGGAGTGTAAGTCATGTTGACAGGTATGAAATGGGTTGACTTGGTCAACCTATCAACAACGATCCAAATGGAATCATGGCCACCTAGCGTCTTCAGCAGACCTGTGACAAAATCCATAGAAATGCTCTCTCATTTCCACTCGGGAATGGGGAGAGATTGCAGTAATCCTGGTGGTCTCCCGTGCTCAGTCTTGACCATCTGACACGTTATGCATCTGCTGATATGTTGTGCCACATCGCGCTTCATCCCATCCCACCAGAAATATCAACGCAGATCACGGTACATCTTCGTGTTACTTGGATGGATAGATAACCGTGAACTGTGCGCCTCATCCAGAATGTCTCTGCGAAGCTGCTTGTCATTGGGTACAACGACTTGTCCTGCCTTACATAAAATAGACTCCATCACAACAAAGTCATTAACCTCATCCTTGATGGCACGCATGTATCTATCTCAGATCCAATGATCTGTCTTCTGGCCCTCGACGATGCAATCCCACAAACTGATGTATCGTGGAGGTACGGCGGTAGAAATGGATGCGCTCTCCTGAAGATGCCAATCGGTCAAAGATGCAAGCATATCCCACGTGTATAGCCAGTCTGTCGTACCATCCGCATGAGCTCTCCTGCTAAGTGCATCAGCCACCATGTTTCCCTTACCGGGATGGTAAGAAATCGTGCAATCATAATCCTTCAATAGCTCAAGCCATCTGCGTTGCCTCATGTTCAGCTCCTTCTGATCAAAGATGTACTTCATGCTCTTGTGGTCTGTGAAGATCTCGAAATTCACCCCATATAAATAGTGGTGCCAGATCTTCAAGGTGAAGACAACTGTCGCCAACTCCAAGTCATGTGTAGGGTAGTTCCGCTCATGCGGTCTCAACTGTCGTGATGCGTAAGCAATCACATGTCCTCTCTGCATCAACACTGCTCCTAGACCTTCTCCAGATGCATCCGTGTATACCGCATAGTCCTGAGTGCCTGAAGGAAGAGCAAAAATAGACGCTGTAGTCAATCTCTCCTTCAGTGTCTAGAAGGCATGCTCACATAAATCGTCCCAAATAAATGGGACTCCTTTCTGCGTCAGTCGTGTCAGAGGGCGAACAATGCGTGAAAATCCGTCGACAAAGCGTCTGTAATAGCCCGCTAATCCGAGGAAACTCCGAATCTGAGTAACTGTCTTGAGATGCTCCCAAGACATGACTGCATCAATCTTCGCAGGATCAACCACGATACCTGCTCCGGAAATGACATGCCCCAAAAATGAGACCTATCGCAATGTGTCCAAACAATCCGTAGATCATTCGCATGATCATATTCGTTCCGTGAGTATATGAGCACATCATCGATGAACACCATTACAAACTTGTCAAAGTATAGACGGAAGATCCGGTTCATCATATCCATGAAAGCCGCAGGTGCATTGATGAGCCCAAATGGCATCACCACAAACTCGTAGTGTCCATAACGCATCCTGAAAGCAGTCTTCGGAATATCAGACTCTCGAATCCTCAGCTGATGATAGCCTGAGCGAAGATTGATTTTCGAGAAAAACGAAGATCCCTGGAGCTGATCGAACAAATCATCGATGCGTGGCAAAGGATAACTGTTAGAGCCGAGAATACTTTGATATGTTATTCCATGGAGCCCTAGGGTCTCTTATATAGAGAGAAAACCTTTGGGTAAATTACATAGATGTCCATAATATAAATAAGAAATACTCAACGGTACATCACAATATAACATAAACGTCTACACTCCCCCTCAAGAAGGAGCATAGATATCAATCATGCTCAGCTTGGAAGAACATCTCTGGAAAGGTCCTCTGAGCAATGGCTTGGTGAATATATCAGCAGTCTGGTTTTCTGAACTGACATGTGAAGTGGAAATCAAGCCCTTCTGGATCATGTCTCTAGTGTAGTGACAATCCACCTCAATGTGTTTTGTTCTTTCATGAAAGGCTGGATTATTTGCAATGAACAATGCTGCCTGGTTGTCACATTGAAGCTGCATGGGTAGAGAGACATTGACATCCAAATCTTCTAAGACCGCACGAACCCACATCATTTCTACACTCGCTTGTGCCATGGCTCTATATTCAGATTCAGCATTGGATCTTGCCATAACTATCTGTTTCTTGCTTTTTCAAGAAACCAAAGAGCTTCCTATGAAGATAGCAAATCCTGAAGCAGATTTACGATCCTTTGGACATCCCGCATAGTATGCATCTGCACAAGCTGAAATAGACAGATCTGTGTCTTTCTTGAATAACAAACCTGAACCTGGGGAAGACTTCAGATATCTCAATATCATATAGACGGCTTCCATATGAACTTGCATGGGCTGCTCCATAAATTGACTCACTCGGTTTACTGCTTAAGCAATATCAGGATGAGTTATGGTGATGTATAGAAGCTTACCCACCATTTCTCTGTATTTTCTTTTGTCCACCTCTTTGGTATCATTGTCATAAAGCCTCATACTTGGGTCCATAGGCGTGCTCGATGGTCTGCATCCAGCCATTCCTGTTTCCACTAACAAATCGGTGACATACTTTCTTTGGGTCATCACCATTCCTTGTGCATTTCTTGCAAACTCTATCCCAAGAAAATATCGTATTGTGCCTAGGTCCTTCATAATAAACTGGCTTCCCAAAAGAGCTTTGATCATCTCAATCCCCTGAGTATCATCTCTTGTAACCAGAATATCATCTACATATATCATGACAACGACCGTACCTCTAGGGGTCTTCTGGATAAACAACGAATGATCCGCATTTGACCTCTTGAACCCATGTTGTTCAATCAGCTGGGAAAGTTTCTGAAATCATGCCCGTGGACTCTGTTTAAGGCCATATATAGACTTATGAAGTCTACACACCATCTGAGTCTCCCCCTCAGCAGCAAACCCCGGTGGCTGCTGCATGTAGACTTATTCCTGTAGATCACCATACAAAAAAGCATTCTTCACATCAAGTTGGAAAATAGTCCAGTCACGTACCACAGCAACAGATAGTAGAATGCAAAGAGTCGAGTGTCGAGCCACTGGTGAAAACGTGTCCAAATAATCCACCCCATAGGTTTGGGTGAATCCCCGTGCGACAAGTCTGGCCTTGTATCGGTCTAGACGCCCGTCTGCGTGGTATTTAACTGTAAAAATCCATTTGCAACTCACCACAGATGCACCCGGAGGAATAGGGACTAAAGACCAAGTCCCTCTGGACTGTAAGGCACGCATCTCCTCCTCCATAGCTAGACGCCAGCAGTCAATCTTCATGGCTTATTGATAATTCCGTGGGATGTCCACTTACGAGACGGCTGTTGCAAACCTCTCAAAATCACCAGTGAGACGATGGAAGGACACTTGAGACGCAAGAGGATAGGATGCACATTGCCTCTTCTGCTTCCTATGAGCAATAGGACGATCAAGGTCATCCGTCACTGTAGTAGCTGGCGGATCCTCCTCCTGTAGCACAGGTTCCTGCACAGGTGCATTGTCTAGCCCATCATTAGTGTTAATATCAGAACATACCTGAGGCGTGCTGGATGGTTGGCTTGTAGCTTGAGCAGGCCCTGACCTTCTTGTGTAGAACTTAGGAAATGGTAGTACTGGTGGTGGTGGTGGTGGTGGTGGTGGTGTGGACTCCGATTGACCCAGACTTGGAGGTAGGGGTACATAGACATTAGTATCCGTGGATGTGGAGGAAGCTAATCTGTAACCTGCAGGGGAGAAATACATAACTGGTTCAAAAAATGTGACATCAGCACTAACATAGTACTTGCTACAAATGGGATCATAGCAACGATATCCTTTCTGTGTCCTGGAGTAACCCACAAAAACACACTTGACAGCTCTAGGAGAGAGCTTGTCAAGTCCTGGAGACACGCGATGAACAAAAGCGACAGTCCCAAAGACACGAGGAGTAAGTGAAAACAAGTCCTTGTCAGGGAAGAGAACAGAGATAGGGGCCTTTTCCCCAAGAACGATAGAGGGCATGCGATTGACCAGATAGCATGCCGTGAGTATGGCATCCCCCCAAAAGGCTAATGGTGCACAACTCTGAATAAGTAATGTGCGGGCAATGTCAAGAAAGTGTCGATGTTTTCGTTCTGCTACACCATTTTGTTGAGATGTGTACGAACATGTTGTTTGGTGGATAATCCCTTTCGAAGAAAGAAACCGAGCAAGAGAACGTGTGCAGAACTCCAATGCATTATCCGTACGCACATACTTGAAAGTAGATGAAAAAACATTCTGCACTTCATTGATAAGATTTTGGATAACACTCCCTGCTTCAGATTTATTTTTAAGAAGAAAAGTCCAAGAAACACGAGAAAAATCATCAACTACAACCAGATAAAACATGTGCCCCTGATGATCCGGGACACGACTCGGACCCCAAATATCTATATGAAATAACTCGAACGGGGAGCGACTGCTCCGACCTTGACGACTCGGAAAGCTAGAACGATGGTGCTTCCCTAACTGACATGCTTCACAACGAAATGACGAAGAAGGAGATATCTGAGGCAGGAGGTGACGCATCTTCTGCAGTGGTAGGTGTCCAAAGCGAAGGTGCCAAGTATATGGAGAAACGGATCCCTGAGATTGTAATGAGACGCCAGCATAGGAGTTCCGTACCAGACGATAGAGGCCATTTTGCTCAGAGCCACAACCAATCACCCTGCCCATTAGTATGTCCTGAAAAATGACAGAAGATGGGTCAAATATAGCACGACAGTGCAAATCTTTGGTAATCTGACTGATTGATAATAAATTCATAGAGAATTCTGGTGCATGTAGAACGTTCTGTAAGTGCATGGAAGGCAACAAAACAGTCTCCCCCTGACAGACAATAGGGGAATGAGTGCCATCAGCTATGAGTACGGAGCGGCCAGGCTGAATAGCTCTGTAGGACTGCAGGTTATCTCTATCACGGCAGAGATGATGGGTGGCTCCAGAGTCAACAATCCAACTTGATAGATCATGGTTATGACAAGAGGCAGAAGCACTACATGAGGTACTGGCAGCAGCAGATGTGCTAGCGGACGTAGAATCTGCAACGTCAGGTATATCAGCACCCTCTGATGATGTCTGTGGCATAATGTCTCGAAGTCGTGCCACTAGCTCCTCGAACCTGTTATCGGAAGTAGGCGTGGATGGACCCTGAACATGATCGGCTACACGTGCAGAAGGAGGAAATCCATGCTTGGAATAGCATGTATCCTTGGAATGACCAGGTCGACGACAAAAAGAGCATGTTGAACGCACACGACCTCCTCGGCCACGTCCGCTACCTCCTCGGCCACGAAAGGAGTACAAACTACCTCGTCCTCTGGAGACCGCCAATGCTGACGGAGATGGAGTTACGGCACTAGTGGGAACGGAGATCCGACTGAGCCTATTGTAGACTTCCTCCATAGGAGGAATAGTAGCATCGGCGAGGATCTGAGTCCGGGCTGCTTCGTATTCCGGATCAAGGGCAGCAAGCAGAACTCCCACCATAGTGGCATTGCGAAACGTCTTCTGCTGCTCGGGGGTGGCTGTGAGCGGAATGGTGCTGTATAGTTTCTCGAACATCACGCGTAGGGACGTGTGTAGAGAATGCAGGGACCGGCCATTTTGCTTCGTGGTAAAAATATCATGTTGCAATTGCAGCATTTTGGTCTCATTTCGCACTTGAGAGTATGTTGTAGCGAGAATATCCCACATCGCTTTGGCGGTGGGTTAATGAAGGACGTCGTTGGTAATCTCCATTGTGAGCGTCCCTGACAACCAAACCTTTGCATAGGCGTCGTCAGCCTCCCATGAGGCATATACTCCCGTCTTCTCCGGCGGTTCATCTTCGGTAAGAATATGCTTCTTACCACATGACTTCATAAGACTGAGGAACTGCATAGCCCACAGTTCATAGTTCGTCCCGTCCATTTTGACGATTGGTGCCGAACCTTTAAAGGCACCTATGGCGGGCATATCGACCTTTTGTTCTGACATATTGCCGGAGAAGAATAACTAGGGATAACAGACAAAAGAACTGGTGTCTACCAAGACCTTTGTGGATTCAAGTGCATATGTAGACGTTATGCACTTGAACCCATCGTCGACTTGAGACCGCCCGAAGAAGAGGTGCCGCAACGAGCGGCGTTGATGGCGACGAGAGGAGGCTGGGGAAGCCTCGGCGGAAGAGAGGCGACGGGAGGAGGAGCCCGGCGGCGGGGCTGGGGGCGGCTGGAGGGGCCCAGCGGCGAGTGGCCCGGCTGAGGGCGGCGAGGGGCCTGACTGCAGCGACTAGGGGGGCTGGAGGGGCCGGATGGAGCAGCTGGCGGTGGCGGAGAGGAGGGGGGCGGGTGGAGAAAACCCTAGATTAGGGTTTTGGCTCTGATACCATGTTAGAGCCGAGAATACTTTGATATGTTATTCCATGGAGCCCTAGGGTCTCTTATATAGAGAGAAAACCCTTGGGTAAATTACATAGATGTCCATAATATAAATAAGAAATACTCAACGGTACATCACAATATAACATAAACGTCTACAGTAACGATTTTTCACCGTTCTCTTGTACCGTTCTCTTGTTTAACTGTCTGTAATCGATGCATAACCTCATGAATCCATCCTTCTTGACAAATAGAACCGGAGCACCCCAAGGTGAAGTGCTCGACCTCACGAATGCCAAGTCAAATAACTCCTGTAACTGCACCTCAGCTCCCTCAACTCAGCTGGTGCCATGCGATATGGTGATATAGAGATCGGTTGTGTATCTTCAGCAATGTGATCTCGAACTCGATCTCTCTCAGGAGGTAATCATGTTAGCTCATCAGGAAACACGGCTGGGTATTCTGATACTACTCGGATGTCATGTGTCATCGGCTCCTGATCAGATACCTCTAGAACAAATGCAATATATGAATCACAACCCTGATCAACAAGTCGCTGAGCTCGCAACACCGAAATGTACTCCATGATGGAGTCATGTATAGTACCCTCAAAAGTGAACTCAGGTAGATCTGGAATCCTGAAGACAATTGTCTTCCTAAAGCAATCAATAAGTGCATGATGAGCGAATAACCAATCCATGCCCAAAATCAAGTCAAACTCATCAAGCTGTAAGAGTAGACAATCTGCGATAATCTCGTGACCGTCAATCAATACGGTCAAGTGCATGACTATCAGTGAAATAATGAACAACTGACCACCTGGCCCTCGGATGTGATATGGAGAAGAGAGAGTCTCTCTAACTCTAACTAAAGAAACTAGTAGTCTCAAAGCAAAAAAAGAATGCGTCACACCAGAATTAAATAGAACATGGAAAGGTCGATAAGAGTAGTCAGTATGTGTGCTAGTTGGTTAGTCATCTCCTGGTCTGGTCGGGATGACATGGCTCTGCATGAGAACCATTTTTAGTCATAGAAATGCCACTTGCAGAAACTTATCTTATCTGCTTTTTCTCTTCTTGGGATATAATATGAAAATTAATGAAATTGGTGACATCTGTGTTGGTTGAATATGAATGTCATATTTCCCTTCTTGAACTCACGACAAGTCGGAAGCATGGAAAGCCGTATCGATATCGATATCGTTTCGATAGCGTATCGATACGATATTTCGACGATATATCGACGATATATCGTCGAAATATCGCCCATATCGACAAGCCTTTGTGAAGAAAATGCCTGGAAATCGGGATATATCACCATATCAGTGCCCATATCGGTCCCATGTCGATATCGATATATCGCCGATATATCGCGATATTTCCTTCCATGGTCGGAAGACTGTCGCTATCCGGGAACTTAATGCGATCGGACTCATAATGTTGCGAATGTGCATAACGGGGTACCACTGCTCTAATACCAAATTGTGAACCTCCGAGGATCCGAGTACTCGTTTACACACATTTCGCACTATTATATTTACATTAGATCGCACAAGCTACAAAAAATCAGAGGAAATTTTTCGCGCTGAAGCTATATAAGACATTCACATTCACATTCATAACCACAAAGCTAATAGAGACAAATGCCACCAAATTTTCACTTCATTAACTTCCATATATTTTAAAACATGTACAGTGACTGACAGTACATGCAGTATTCCCAAAAATCTGACTGAAGAGAAAAGAAGCATAAAACATTATCAACCGAATAAAAACTGAGACAAAAGAAACCATACCGTCTAGTATATACCATGTCTCCTGGAAACATCAATAGCTACTGAACAGCAGGTTGTTTGCCTACCAAAACATGTTTAGGAAAGAAAAGGAGTCACAATTGTGAATACAATCCGTCGTTTAAAATAAATAACAAGTAATTTATTATGTGCAAAAGAGAGCAAGTAGAAGACTTGGACAGCAGCACCTGGAATCGGTTACATGCATCGGCAAATTGAAGAGAAGACTTGAGCTTTTTCCCTTCGTTGGAAAGACACAGAGAAGAAAGGGGAAGCAATTGAAAGAAATGAAACGAGAGGAGAAAGACAAACCCTTGCCGTTGGAGAATTACTTGAAGGAAAGAAAACAATTAGGATGGAAGTGCTTATATACAAAAGAAAGGGCTCTAATTGCTTGACACTTGGAATATCTTATTAGTACAAGTGGAGAGAAATATTCTTTTTTTTTCCAACGTCGGTTCTGTACAGACTTCACAGAACTTCTTTTTTATATTATATATTTATACTTTGTATATTTTAGTTTTGAGATATTTAAAATTCATCTGCATTCGCGTCTCGAATGACGGATTTTGATGCGCCAAACCTTGATTTGATCGTCGTTGAACGACGATTAATATGAGTATAATATTGATATATTTTCGATCAGGTTTGGATGCCCGAATAATTCGAGATACGGTTTCAGTTTGGGTTTAAATTTTGTGAATTTAAATACCAAACGACCTCCGATTGGCGAACGGTCGATTGAGTTGGTCTTGTATCGTTGAATCGGATCTAATGACGGTCTCGGTTTATTTTGCGGTTTCCGAATTTGCGTCGCGGCTTTTTCGCGGAGCGTATTACGAAGCGACCGATTTTTTTGTCGATTTTACCCGAACGACTTTTGATTCACGATCAATTTATCGTTTTAGGTTGTTTGGCATTGCCCAACAACTTTATTGGGTTAATCGGACCTTATTCGGGCCGAGTTCAGGTTTGTTAGAATCCGGATGTTACAGAAGGAGACCACAATCTTCCATTGAAGCCCCCTTATCAACAGCCAACGCAAATATCCTCGGAAACTTCACAAAAAGAACAGCCAGTCTCAACAACATATCCCTCCATAATCTAAACCAGTTTCCATCCCCTAGTGTCGGAACAGGATAAGGTTGAAGCATATTTTTTTCACCACATTAGGTCTTCCAATGTCACCAGACAGCTTCCTCTAACACCCCCCACCCCCATCCTCATGAACCCCATAAGTGGTCTTGAGAACTAAACTGATCAGATCATCCTCCGAACCTCGTATTCGCATCACCTACATGGAGAGAAGTGCCTTATTCATTTTGCTCAACCACAGCACTCCTAATCCACCGCCTTCTATGATATTGCGACTACATCTCAAGCCACCAAGGTAACTCCTTTCCTTTCCTGACCAAAAGGTTTCTAGGAAAATCATCTCATAATATTTTCCAAGTGCTTTCGAACCTTCGGTGGAATCATAAAGACCGACAAGTAAAACAAATGTAGTGTCGTTAGGATACTCTTCAACAGTTTCAACCTCCCTCCTTGAGAAAAACATCTCGATCTCCATCGCGCGAGTTTAGCCTCCATAATCAGAGGGGTTTACTGCTTAATCTTGATTTTTCCTAGACATGATGGCATACCAAAGTACTAGACTAGGAGGGCCAGTTAGGGGTGCCTACTATATCCGAGCAAAGTTGTGCCTCAGAGTCACTAAGACCGAATGGCAAAAAGAAGATTTTGTCGCATTCAATGTCATCCCTGAGAAACCACCAAACAGATCCAGCAAGGCTGCGATGGCTTCCGCATCTCTAAGATCGCCCTCGACGAAGAAGATGGTGTCGTCTAGATATTGTATTAAGGGGATGAATAAGTCTCCTTTAATGAAACCTCGGAAGAAGCCACTCTTGGGCACGTGCACAAGAAGTAATACTCAAGGCATCAACTACAATCACAAACAAAAGTAGTGCAAGGGGTCATCCCTGACCTACACCTCGTTGAGGCTGGAAAAAGTCCACACGTGGCCTACCATTTACCATTATCGAGAAAGAGGGGGTGGTGATGCATCTTTCATCATCCAACATATTAGGGAAGCTCCTCTTCTTCATGGCCATTTAAAGGAAATTCCATTCCACCTTGCCATAGGCTTTAGCAAAATCCACCTTCCAAATAAAACCCGGCATCTTCTTTCTTTTCCATTCTGCCAACTTCTCAGTTGCCAAAACACCATATATCTACCAGGTACAAAAGTTGCTTGTGAAGGGCTGATGATGGATGCAAGCACACTCTTCGATCTGTTTACCAACAATTTCGTATTTATCACCATCAGATAAGGCAATAAGTCTGAAATCACCAATATAGTTTGCTACATATCCTTTAGGCAACAGGACAAGCAGACCTTTATTGATAAGCTCAAGCCTCGAATTCCCCAGCTAGAACTTCCAAATCATTTCCAAGAGATCCTCCTTTATCGTCATCCAAAGTTCCTTGTAGAAGAACATAGGGAAACCATCCGGGCCCAGAAAACCATCTTCAGCCTAATCAAAAATTGCATCCCATACCTCCAGCTCTGTAAAGTCCCTTCTAAGCTCCTCTACTTGAGAAGACGAAATTTTTGTTGCCCCCTTCCTGACTACCTCCATAGTAGATTGTCGCATCTCCTACTAGCTTGAGGGAAGTAATCAGACAGGGCATTGCCCAACTGCTTATCACCATTGACCCCCAAATCTCCCACCTTCAACTCTCGAATCATATTCCTCCTACTATTAGCCATGCATGGAAAAAAGTAGTGGTCGCATCCCCCTCTTTAAACCAGGTTATCCTGGATCTCTACCCCAACTCCACCTTGGCGTCCTCCTCCGTTTAAGAGTGAGTCCCCTTCACGGTATCCCCCGTAGACACCCAGCTATTGAAGGTCAATCCCTCAAGATTGCAGCCGCCTGCCTCGATCCTCAGCATTTTCCTCTTCCTATTGTCATATGCATGGTCATCATACCCCTTCACTTAGATAGTTCCCGAGGAGAGCAAGGCAGCCTCCCCACAGCAACCTGGAGGCTCCCCGTCCCCTTTCCAAACACGAAAACCTCGTCCTCAGCACTCATGCCCAATGATGTGGGCCTCCCAGAAGATTTGTCGAAAGTAATGATCATCTTTGGTCCGAGAAGAGCACCGTCTGCACTCCTTGCAGTGCCCTTACCATATCTGAAACTTGACCATATTAACGGCCCAAGGGAGAAAAGGGTCCAAGTTTGGAGGATCCGAGCTGAGATCCTCCAACCCAAACATGGTCAGGGCACCCCCCTGCATGCCCGAACTCACCCCCTAATAAGAAAGGCATCATGTCAACATAAAAGCATCCTACAAAATCTTTTCCGCATCAAAAACAGGTGGATCTTCATATTCCCTCAACCCCTCAACTTCCCCCGAAGTAGCTCTCAGTTACTTTACATGTCGTTGTCGATGAACGCTTTGACGACACATCATTCGTCATTGATTGGTTAGCGTTAGAGCTAGGGTCCTTTCCAAAATATTGGCCTCAGCCACTGCAGCTCCACCCCGACACTACACCACCTCAATCTCAAAGCATATGCGATGCAACACATAGAAGACCATGCTAGAAGGGATAGGTCGTGTTGCACGATAGACTCGTGCCGCACGACAATAAACACCACGGTTTGTATGGCGACTATTTTTTGGTCAATGTGGCTGGCGCAGAATGGAAATATCGTTCGTGGAGAGAGAATTTACATGGAAAATTTTATTGAGCAGGCAAAAATTCTAAAGATTTTTTGATCTTTATAACCATGTTTTGATATATAATGCATCTCCTCAGTGTTTCCCAAAATGAAATCATATCATGTATTGTCACATAAATCGTTGGGCACGAAAACACACCACCAGCACGCAGCCAAGGACGTCATCTTCTACACCAGAAACAAAGGAGATCGCCTCCAGAGTTCCAAGCAAAATGTCTGACAAGGTCACATTGAAAGCAGAATACCCCAGATTGACTCGGGTGTTTGCTTCCGAATGAGATGGAGTCCCGAGTTCCCTTTCTCCCTCGTGATGAATGACGTCTTTGCCCAACATGCTGCCATCCATCCACTAGAACCTCTCCCTCCTTCTCCTGAGTATCTCGATCCTGAGTCTCCATCATGCTTGCAACCTTGGTAATCATCGTTTGCAGCTCTTCACCAGCATAGAACTAATATGTTTTTTAGGTAAAAAGGGTGCACTTATAAAATATATGCACTTAAACTTACAACTAATATATGTATGTGCAATGTAAATATGTGGAATTCATATATGTGTGTATACCATGTGTGTTAATAATGCTAGAAACTAGTATGTGTCTAACTTAAAATTCCAAAAAAATGGACCAAAATGGAAAAAGTGAACAAAAAGTCCCATTTTTTCCTCATATGCTCGCCTCTGGCAACTGACATCTTGGGTTAAACACTCTCCTAGGAAATGCCCAAGGTAAAATACCTAGTCAAAGGCCATGAAAGATGTGCGGGTCTTGTCACGCTTCACCTCGCCGCCTAGGTGAGCACCTTTGACACTGGTCAAAACATGATGAGAGATCATTTCTACCCTCATCTTCCAACCCCCGAGTCCCAGTTCATCTACTAGAAGCCTCATCGACCTCGATATGTTTTTCGAGATGGACCTCAACATCATTCCATCCCTCTTGGTTCTGAGGCATGGCGTCTTCTCCCTTTTTCTCACTTTTCTTTCCACAACACTTTCTACATTTTTTCTAACTTTAGAAAAATGATCAAGCTCATTGTGCATGTTTTTTCCTATGTTCTTCAAATCATAAGCGATCCATTATCCACATGAGTTGGGGAAGAACCCAGGGATCTTTTCGAAGTCATGAATTCACCTTTCACGTGTAAGGTAAAACATTAATTGTCTAGTTTTGCATGTTGTGTCAAGTGCAGAAACTCCATAGGAACCAACCTTGTTGCTATATGCCCCATCGTTGTTCCCCTTATCAAAAGTTGCCATCTCTTCCCTAACACTCTACACAACAACAACAAAGCATTTTCCCAGATTAAGTAGGGTCAGCTACATGGATTCTTTACCTCCATTCAGATATATCTTGGGTCATTCTAACACTCTAGTTGAACAAAAATCCTCAGGAAGTGCCATCAGGGCAACCTCATTGACCCCTCTGTCGATGGTCAACAATAGGGAATCATGATACTTGCTTGCTACTAGTAGAAGTGTTAAATCAAATCATGTGGTTACCAATTCATCTTTGCCCATGGTTGGTCACTATTGTCGACGGTGATGTTAATGAACCCTATTTATTAAAATGCATCAGAGGAAAACAAATACTCACTGATATTTCTGAACAAAACATCCATCTCTAATCTTCATGGCACTAGCAAAATAGATAAGGCAAATATCCATTTAGATAAATGATAAACAAAATCTCCACTTTACTAGCAACAGTGATCGCATCCATTTTATCTTTTATTCCGTTCACTTTTATATTATAAAAAAGTTGCAGCTATTATGAAAATATTAATTGATTAGGCAAGTGTGGACAATCGAAAGATTCGAAAGTTTGGATTTATTCCCAAAGTAGTCAACCACTAGTCAGCAAAAGATTGTGTTTCGAAAGTGTCGACAGCACATCCCTTAGCCATGATAACCCCCTCGGTCCCTTCCTCGCCATTCTCCTGCCCCTTAGCCTCAATATTGCCCTAACACCCAAATGATTCCCTCGATCCCTTCACTTTAGGGCATCGTCACATGCAGCACCCATTGCTCATGAAGGATCTCAAATGATAATCCATTGGTAGTATATCCATATCCACCCATCAAACATGGTCGTTGTCATGTTAAATCTTATGTTAGAATAACTCCAACTTTTTATGCATCCCTTCTCACTGTCAGTTTGTTACTCTCTGTATCTACATTACAAAGGCATTCCTTCTATCTCTGTCACTAATTCGTTTAGATCTAAGAATATCAGGTATAAATTCCACAATTAGTTGATTTTACAGCATATTGTCATCGAAGAGGCTGTATGCATGCTTTATATGACCACGGAGTAGGGGATGTGAATCACCATAATGTAATTAGGCAATCACATAAGCAACCTCGGCAACAATCTTCAACCGAGTGCCCCAACTAAGTGGAGCAAATCAATCTGATTTTTGTTATGAATGTGAATATCAAGAGTTCCATTGTGAATGTACTCAAAGGTGACAACGGGGTCTCTATTCCAAGCAAATACTGATCTTCGTGATGAAATTTTATAGCTCGCTTGATGGGAGTCTTCTATTATGTAATATTTTATTTATATTGAAAGAGGGCGGTAATATACACATTACTCATTCAAATGAAGTGGGCACCTGCTACCACTGAATACCTGCTAGAATCGGTCATGCCGACCCGTGTATCCGTGACCAAATAATAATGAATCAGGACAGTTAACACTCGAATGGGTTGAATGCTCATATTATGAACACCCACCTATACAATAGGCCAGAAGCCGTAAATTTTTCTAGCATTGTGTGCCATTCCGAGAAAGGCAAGATGTCTACTTTAAGCATGCACAACAAAAAACAATGTGCCCTGCAAATAAATCACATGCGTAGTGGAACGAATTGAGGCTGTTTTAAATTGTTGCTATGTAATGTGATCGTATAGAATCCTTCTCCGTGCAAAATGTTTAGTTTGGGAATGATCAACGCTTGCTTGAATGTAGAAGTCGATTCAATTTAAACTAAGATCTATATTAATTACGTTAAGGCACTGCAAAATCGGAGTCAAAAGCTGATAAAACCGAGAATGAAGAACCCGATCCAGAAACACGAGACACTACCTCCAGCAACGCCTTGAGAATCCACAGGAACGCCAGAATGAGAACTCCATTCACTGAGAATCCCACCTGCACAAAAAATAAAGAAAAAGGTGACAACTTTCTTACTCCCCGACTGCCAAAGCCCTAAAAATGGAAGATCACGGCCCAGAATTCAAACACATTCACACGCCTCTTAACCAACCAGCCGTGCGGGGATGGGAATGGGAAGCACCGACCGCACTGCCCTCCGCGCACGCCGAGACACCTTGCGGAACACATTGCTGAGGAACCTCACAAGCAAATCCAAGCTCCGATCGTCCTCATCCTCCTCCTCGTCCTCTGTCTCGTAGTCATGTTCATCTCCGAGGCTCTGGATCTCGGCGCCACGATCGCCGATCTCGGATCTCCACCACTGCCCCCTGAGATTACAGGATGCATCTCATCGACGATCCGTACGACTCAACAGATATGAGGTGAGGATCGGGGAGGTGGTAGTTACCTTGGGGGTCTTCTGGAGGCGCGGAGGGGCTTCGGGAGGCGAAGGAGAAAGGAGCGGGGGCGGAAAAGGGAGGAAGAGGGCGGCGGAAAAGGGAAGCGGGATGGGAGTTGGGATTTTGACGGCGGGGAAGGAGCAACGGAGGGACGCCATGGTGGGGAACGGCGAGGTGTGATTGGTAGACGACGATAGAGAGCTGTGGAGGTGCCGCCGGCTGCTGGCAGAGGGGTAGGGCGCCACGGGTCGGCTAAAGCTATACACCAATCTTTTAACCTTTTTACTGTGTTGGGTTACACTCCAGCATCGAGTTGGATTAGACAAAGAACGTGATATGCATACTGATCTATACTTACATGTATTTTTAGAAAAGTCCTGAAAAAATAAAAAAAATAAAGGTAGTCAAGTTAGCTCTTCCTTGAAAGTAGTCTCATTAAATACACACAAATACCTACGAATGTAGGTAGATATATGGGAAAATTGGGCTGCTACCATATAGCAACCAAGTAGCTGCCCTCAACAAATACTAAACTTATATATTTGCATTGTTTTGGGATTGGGGGTTCTTCTTCATTCCCCCATCTTAGGAAAGATTTCGATCTTAAGTTTTCATGATTTTCTCTTGATTTTCCTGTACAACTCAATCATGTTCTTTCACATCTAAGTGTTTGTATACCTTAATCAATACTTTGACTTCTTGGCAACATACCATTTCTCTTCTTCAACTGCTCATATCTCGTTCGCCATAGATCTTTTCTTCTTCTCGAAAAGAAGAAGAACCCAGTTAGGATAAAGTTCAATCACATCCATTGAGCTCCCAAATTGTTGCTTATGCATCTTAGTGTTCCCCCATGCATGCCTTGTATGTCGCTAAACCCTCCAGGTACTCGTTGAGTTGATTGATCGAAATATTCACCATCGCTCTGACAACAAGTTTCTTCTTCAACACTGTTTCATCGCCAGCAAACTTTTAGCATCGTCGGCTCTTGAGCAGCATCAGCATCTTCGCCCAGTCAACAAGCGTCTTCCCAGATCTTCACAGCCTTCACCCGGAATGGGGAGGAGCATACAATGTTCGATCAGAGCCCCACTCGAGTGCCACTGTGTGCGGAGGTTGGAGAAGAACACAGGTGTGCAAGCACCATCTGATCTGTTGATTTCAGCTAGCATCTCATGAGGTAAAGGGCTCTACGTCAGGGCACTCGAAGCAGCTTCTCAGACCGAATGCTCAAGTGGACAAACTAGGATCTGAGGCTTATTACAGTACCATTTAGCACCGACCCTCCAAGCGCTCAAACCTCCCTCCGAGCCACTGAGTCAAGTACCCAGAACACGTGCTTCTCGGATAACTGTAGTGCTACCCTTTAGATTTCTTCAATTTACAGATAAGTCCCTACTGTGATGAAAGTGCTTATCTATCCAGGTGGTTGTGTTTATTTGCGTTTCAGCCTTATTTGGACTTTTTGTAATTAAATAAGTAGTTTTTATTATAAATATGCTATTGTAATGCTTGGTTAATATCTTGTGGATCATATCTCCAATTTTAATGGAATTGGTGTCATTTGAAAGCTCTTATCATGCCACACATTAATTTTCAGAGAGATTAACTTGTCCAATTAACCTATTAGTTGATATTAAAAATTGAACTAATTTATGGTTGATTGAGACATTGACACTTTGGTTTTCATAAAGTTTAATTAATCTCACAAGTAATTTAATCAATTAATTAAGAGCATTATTGTGTAATTGTACATTTGTTATATGTCGCATTTGCATCATTATGTGATCATGTGTAATATTTTGCATAAAATGTCTTGAAAATTGCATGCATTGCATTCCATTGTTTATGCTTCATCTAATTAGCTTATAAAATCACATAAATAGATATTTGACACCTTAATTAAGTTAGGTAATTGCTCGTGTCCCTGTATTCGACTATGGACTTGTCGAGGTATAAATTAAAGCGAAGACACTCTTAACAGATATTCTTACCCATTCTAACCGATTGCTATTTGACCATATTACAACGAGTGGATATTATAATTGTCATTTAGCGATTCATCAGTGTCCTGAGAAAATCCATATGATTTGCATGCCTGGAAAATAAGAGAATTCCACCAAATCTCAATCAGTACCGTCCCCCAATGAATCCCAATTTGTACCATCTCTCTCTCCCATATAAAACAAAGCTCTAATGGCTAACTCTCGCATGCGGTTATAAAAATCACTTCATTCCCTCTCGAGTCTCTCTGAACTTGACGAATATGACCTTCGGTCACCCCCATGATCCCCTCTTCTCCCCATCACCACCACAAGCTCCGTCTTAATCGTCGTCATCTGTTGACCCCCTCACAACATGACAACCCCTCCTCAGTCTCTCTCACCGACAAGTCGACGAACCCCTCCTTAATGCGGCCCAAGGTCCGTGAAATTTTTTTGATCCCGTGTTGGACCCAATGCTCCACCCTACTTCTTAGGTATGTTTTAGGTATGTTTAGGTGGCCTCCTTGTTGGGTGTGGTCGAGTATGTGGCCTTGGAAAATGTCTTAATGGATACTATGTGGGTGGATGGAACTCCCCTACACACAGGAGCTTGGTTAGCATTCTTTGGTCAACATGCCTCGATGATGTGGTATCTGGATCGTCAACATTGTTATTGGTACTCACTAGAGAATTTTCCCAAGTGATTTGTTTGCCGAGTTGGTCGGCTGTAGTTTCCGGGAGGTGCAGGCCATGGAAAAATGGCCCTCTACTTGCGCACATCGTTGGACATCTGGTGATTGTTCTTGTCTGCACGGAGTTTATAGGTTGCACCCACGATCTTCTATCCATGCCAGTCCAAACACGCTGCTAATATGTGGGAGGATGTCATGGAGCAATTGGGTTCTTGATTGATGGTGTCACGTTAGTATTCCATCGAACAGTTGCCGTGCACTCTTTTTGGCTTCTCGTTGGTATAGGGTTTGGGATGGATGATCGGTAATCAACCATGCGAATTGCTGGTCCGCCACATGATGCTGGAGATGGTTGTTACCCTGCTATTCTACATTGATCGAGGAGGTCGATGCCCATATGGTCGTGTTCGGAATCCATTGTGGCTTTCTTTCCAACTCATTGCCAATTAGCTTGCGTTCGAAATTTGCGAAGGTTGAAGGTACTGGAGCACATCTCTGGGTCGTTGGAACCGACATAAAATGTATTGGCACGTCTTGCATTGGTCACGGAGTAGAGACGCAAACTGATGTAGTTATATTCGTATTCGTTCATGTTCGTATTCGTTTTTAAGAGGATTGGTTCTTATTTTTGTAAAACAGGCGAATACAAATACGAATATTCTAAACGAATTTTTCGGGGATACAAATCCGAATACGAATATTCTAAACGAGTTTTTCGCGGATACGAATCTTGGATTTACGAATACGAAAAAAAAAGAATCCGATTACGAATACGAATATTCATTTTATATATTAAATATTTCAAAATATACTTATTATTTTAGGGTTTATTCATCCCCCAAATCACCCCGCAGCCCAACCCCCCCCCCCCCCCCACCCCCACCCCAACGCCCCCTTCCCTCTCCCCAGGTTGCCGCCCACCGCCTCTTCCTGCGGCCGCCCCTGCTCTGCCAGCGACCTCCTCCTCCTGCGGCCCCGCTGTCGCCCAACCCCCCCCCCTTCGGCCCCCTGCAGATAGCCACCGCTGCCTCCTCCTTGCGGCCCTGTTGCCATCCATTGCCCACCACCCGACACCGCCTCCTCCTGCGGCCCCTCGCCCCCGCTGCAGCCCCTGTGCCGACTGTCTCCTCCTCCTTACGGCTCCGCTGCCGCCCCCTGCCGCTCCCTGCCGTCCACTGCCCTCTTGCAGCCCCCTGCCGCCATCCCCACCCAGTGCCGACCATCTCCTGATTCTCCTCCCACTGCGGCCATGTTGCCGCGCCCCCTTACAGCCCCCCAGCCGCCTGCTGCCCCCTTGCAGCCCCATGCCGCCAGCCCCACCCTCGTGCCGACCATCTCCTCTCCCTTAACTGCAGCTGCTACCTCGCCCGCCCTCTTCCCTTTGTTGCAGCCGATATGGTATAACATATTAACATCTTTATCTTATAATGTTCATTCCATTCTACCATTTTCTTATATGAATGCACAAGAGGATCTCTAATATTATCGTATATAATGTATATTTTATACATCACATACTGCTTGTTTGAATCATGTAATGTTGTTAAACAAAAGATGGAAGTTATGCGGAAGTGGTAACCAAATAATCATGGTACATTTTTATTTATAATTTAATATTCATGTTAAAGTTAACATTCGTTTAATATTCGAAGATTCGTTTCGTATTCGTATTCGTATTTTTGAGGATATGTATCTTGATTTTTTACATTCGTGTAACATTCATATTCGTATTCGTATTCGTAAAATAATATGGATATGATTATGGTATGACTTGAATTCGCATTCATATTCGTTCGTTTGCATCCCTATCAGGGAGGCTATTGCCACCATTGCCATATTTCAAGTTTGCCCTGGCATTTCACCGAACACATGGCATGCACCGTTTTGCACTTAGTTGTTTCTAGTTCTCACACCATGAGTTACCAAAGACGGACAGATCACTGAAATCGGATCAACAGTAAAAAGGCGAGCATCATCAGGATTCTTGACTGGACCCCTCCACAAATCATCGTGCAACGTTTGGGATCTTCGCTTGATTTGTTGTCGAGAAAACTTATCTGACAACTTGTTGAAATCGAACTTAAATAAATCCATCGACAACCGCTCATGATCCTTATAAGTATTAACTCCTCCCACTCACGCTTTAGGAATATTAGATATACAATTATATACGAGATATTTATAAACATGAGCATCTATTCGAGAAAAAAAGTTACAAAGAGTTGTGCATAAAGCAGAGATCAAACGAAGATCTATCCCATTTACTCCAAACCAAATACGATCTACAAATTTCTACTCAATGATCATAACCTCAAATGCACATCATCCATGTCCCAAATCAGTAAGAGATCTGATGCAATAATTATCGGATCAAGGGTAGACATTAGATTAGATTTGCACATGTGATCTCTCGTCCCTTGAAACTTATCTTTCCTTTCCGTGAGAATCGAGCGGGATACCACGGAATCGATGGGCCATGCTTGTCTTATTTGACAATGCACTGATGGAGGTTGATTTCAATTCTTTACCATGACGAATTACTAACCAACACAAAAAAAAACTTATATTGTCAGAAACCTCATCTATTGTCATTATTTGACTATGCACCAACAACAACAAAAATTTCTTCCACTTTAAATAAGGTCGACTTCATAGATTCTTTTCCTCTATTAGATATATTTTAGTTCATTCACGGACTTGAATCCAAATAACTAGGATCCATTTGTATAATCTCCTTCAACATTTCTTGAACATTCATAGCCCTTTCCTAACAAGATCAACATCCCAAATCTTGCATCCTCTAATTAGTGCATCAACCGATCTTTGCAAATGGTCAAACTACCTTAAGAAATTTTTTCTCATCTTATACTCGATCGAAGTTACACTAACTTTCCTACACATCATTCCAGATCCGATCTTTTCGTGTGCAACGAGCCATCCATCGTTATATTTTCATTTATGATATTATCATTCTATGCACAAATCTATGGCTCACATACCGAAACTTAGATCCACATAGCAAAGAAGATCTCATGGTTGTTTTATAACACTTTTTTTTATTTTCGAAGGAGTTTTCTTGTCACAATTGGACTGTATCCGAGTAGTGATGCAATGGAACCGACTTATTTACACGCATATGGGAACCCTTTCCGATTTTGAACTACATCTGGTCAGTGATGTAATGACTCTTGTCAACTTCTCATTGCATTGAAACGATGCAACACGACGCTAATAGGGAAGGTCCCGAGGAAATCTAAATGTTTGCTTAAATCTACGTTGAAATATCCTATTATTTTATGCTGATTGTCGACTACCTGAAGCAACCCTCCTCAGACAAGCCACAGCTGAGATTACAACAATATCCATTTACCACCGCATTACTAATATTAACATTTAGATGTGCGTATTTATCTTTATGTGAGATGCAAGACGGAGTAACATTGCAAGGAATGTTCATTAAATATGAAGAATGAATGGGTTGGTGCCTAATTGACAAAGTTTATAAGGGTCGTGGACCTCGTGGTGGGTTTCGAACCCCTATTTTATTCTTTGAGTGGTAGGCACTGCTTTACCACCTTAATATTGAAATGGGTTCAGGCTCTAGATCTTTTGCTTGAGCATAGAGGATTATAAACATTAACGTCCTTGGATGCCTGTCCAACATAACCCATTCGCAGGGGGCGGATCATCTGCTGTGACGCAGGGGATCCGCCCGATTGGAAACGGACGCCCATGATAGGGGGGTGGCCGGTGATAGTCACCCCCTATCAAGAGGATCCATTTCCCATCGGACGGATCCCTTACGTCACAGCAAGGGATTTCACGGCAGAGGATCCTCTCGCCCGCTGACAACCACTAGCTTTCCTTCGGTCCGCGTGCAAGGGAGTGGATGCAAACCACGTGCACACCACCCTTATTTTACTTCGACAACTGGATTCTAGTTCCTCTTTTTAAGAACCACTTGAAGATTGCAATCCACGATTGCAATCGTGATCGAAAGGTCGGAAGAGCTGCATTTTCAACACATAATTAAGCTACAGATATTCTTCCTGAATCAACATATAACATCAACATGCAGTTAAGAGATCGCCACTGAAGAAAGTTTCGACTTCAGCACTATAACAATCAGAACATGCTTGGATACCTATATCGTCATCGCAGCGTTCTGATGCTATCACGTTCTTTCTTGATTCACCTGACTGGAGGAGCTCTGTAATACGCCGGGACAGTCGCTGGAAAGAACATCTGCCGGACACCCTCGGCTTTTATGATGGGGAATATGATGTTCGACGCGCCTGAGATCAACCGTGCTCCGATCCAGATTCGCTTAGGTGATGGAAAGGGGACCAGAAGACGGCCTACGCCATATATAGCAACCGCAAAGAAATGGGCAACTAAGCTTAGTGGGCGAGGGTTGAGGCCAGAGAGCAAGGCCACAGGACCGTTCGAGAAGACTCCACCGAGGCTCAGATAATCAAAACAAGCTTGGCGCATCTCCTTCATTGCTTGGTCCGATGACGCGCAGAAAAACCTTGTAGAGAGCACCTGCTAATGTGTTTATTGTGGACGCAACCGGCTGCGAAGAAACACAATGGAAAAAATGCAAGTATAACTGTGAACGCTTATATACCAAAGCAGATGTTAGTTATATCATAGAGCCTAAGGTCACCTTGCGCAGAGTATAGAATGACTCAAGGTATTTGCATAGGGCAGGTGCATCATTCAGGTTCCTCAAGGGCTTGAGGAGATTATTAAGCACGGCAACATCGGAGAGTGCCACGGTCATTCCCCCTCCGGTCAATGGATGGCGCATGTTGAATGCATCCCCCATCAAAAGAGCACCGGGTGTCGGGTAAGGTGCAGCAGGCATGCTCCTGTTCTGCATGGATCTAATGCTACCCTTTTCGACAGCATTCACGAAGGAATCACGCAACTGAACTGGGAGCTGAAAAGATTGGTCGCCGATCAAACAGAAAAGTTGAGAATTAGCTTTTCTGCACTGTTCCGATCACATTAAAGAAATTATTGTACACGTAATAATTTTTGTTTGCATATTACACTAAAAAGAAACCATATTTTAAGTGCATAATTCTCTATCATGAAATTCACTTTAAGAAGCTACTTGAATTATGTGGTTTGTTGAACAAGTAGGCTCCCAGGTCTGCATGTAAAAAACTACCAATCTCAGAATTTTCATTTCAAACAAATAAGGTTACCTGAGGGGCAATGACAGTCTTCAAATAGTTTGCCATCTCGCCATTTGCAACCGAAGGGACCTTCTGCCCAGGCACATCGACCAAGCAACGGACCTCTGTGCTGCTGATAGGGTAGAAAAGAATGGGGGAAGGATCTGCTAAAATAACATGGCCATGGTTTGCATACGGGAGCTGACAGTTCTCCAGCACCAATCCAACAAAGCAAGAAGGTATGTCCACCTGTAACGAGAAAAAAAAACTGATCCTAAGAAGGGCCAATCCGCCACTGGGTTCACTTGGAAATATATCTCCCACTCCTCATCTTGACAAGATCATATAATTCTCCCAGCAACTCAAGAAAATAGGTAGATTCAGTTCATTTTATTACTCCCTACACAATCCTTTGCTAAATTGCGGGACCACTTCGGGAACAGAAGTAGACAACATTAGCACTTGACAAGAGGCTATACCAAAGAATGATCCTACTAAACTATAGTGATTTTTTTTTAAAAGCTGTTAAAGAAGTATTTGCTTGCACTTTGGACAACTCATATTGCGGTAGTTAATGACTACGCAAGAAAAAATAATGTCAGAATGGTAAATGGTCGGATATACACCGAAAATGCTCAAAGTCAATCGGTCATATGCATCACTTTCTTTTGGAGGCCGGATTCATGCATTCATGTCACTTTCTTTCGGCGCACATCTACTCGATATAAAACCCTATGCACAAATCCAACCCAAAAATATTAAGAGAAATATATCACGTGGCATGGAATCTAACCTTGGAGGTACATAATACTCTTCGTAAATTTGAGAAACAGCCATCACAAACAACTGTGAGAGGCGCAAGGGCTTTCAGCTCTTCACCACCTTTGGTCTTGTATGAAACACCCTTAACAGTACCATTTTCCTCGATCAAGGATGTCACGGTTCCTTCCTCCAATAAAACGCTGGCATATTCCAAAAAAATAACCAGGAGAGGTAGAAAACATATCAATTAGTGGATATACGAAAGATTCAGTATATGTCATATTCAACATGGTCTCTTTCCTACATACTTAATCGAAAGGTTCAGTATCGGTCATATTCAACATGGTCTCTTTCCTACATACTTAACCAAAAGGTACACTGCAATTGCTTAAACCTTAAGGCACACTATAAACATCCAATTATCCAAAATGAAAACTAGTGCATGTCTATATTGTCTATTAATCATCGCAAATAAAACAAGGCTCTGAAAGCAACAATTTGACCACAGTTGCAAGACTCATCAAAAATTGTCCAATGTGTTCCAATAAATTACCACATGTATTCAGAAGTTATTTCTTAGCCATCAAGTTTTAATCCCAATCACACAAATCAGGAGTTGTGAAGGCTTCAAGTTTAAGAATAGGTTTCCTTATGGTAGAATTGGCCAACTAAAAAAGAAGGAACAAGTCAGCTATCATGCAAGTGGAAAGACATGTTGATAAACAACTTGCTTAACTATTATTTAATATACAACTGCAAACTATAGAGACCATTGAAGATGCCTGTCAAACCTATCCATAAAAATCTCAATTTTCTGATAATACCGATAAGAAGAAGTATGGATTGCCACAAACATGCATCCTCTGAAAAAAATTATATCATCCAGGAGATTGCCTAACCTGATACAGCCGTATAATCTAACATGAGGAAGTTCTTACTTGGGGAGAGAAGCGGCTTTCTCTCTCAATCTCTGAATAAACCGACCATTGTGGAAGCTCCTTCCAGCAACATCCGAATGGAACTTCTCAAGGGGGTATCCCACCTTGGTGTCCCTCCCATCCTTGAAGATAGCATAACCATGAACCCTCTGTGCATCGATTTCCCTCCACGCAGTCTGCGGCAGACAAGATGACAACGAAGATATAACAAAACCTCCTAAAATATTCGCAATATGGCAATACAAAACAAAACATCTAAACTTGTCAAGTACAACAGCTCACCTTGAAGACCCAACTCTACCAATTTCAAATAGCCACCGGGTTGCAGCAGCTCTCCAACAATTCGGTCGGGTTCCGTGAGATCTCTCTCGATGAGGTGAACTCGACGGCCATCCTACAGTGAAATATAACATCAGCCTCCGCGAAGATAATTCTAAAGATATCAAATTCGGTGCCTTATGCAAGATCTTCAGTTACCAACATGTTGATCACTAGCTAGAAAGCATTTAAACGACAAATTAAATCCTATATTGGCAACAACATGAAGTTTTAAAACACGAACGAATACGCTGCCCGTTCTCTTCATCAAAAAATCGATCCACATAGAAAGAAGCCAACAAAAAAACAAGAGCAAAGATCCGACCTTTGCCAGGGTGTAGGCGAGAGCAGATCCAGCCACCCCGGCGCCAACGATGACGACATCGAAGGCTCCCGCGATATGGTTTCCTGACCCACATTCCTGCGGTTGGCTCAGGTGGGTCTTTTCGGGTGGCGTGCTGCTGCTGTTCCTCCCTCTGTTCTTGGACACGGAGCCACGCAGGAGGAAGATGAAGGGAAGGAGCACAGCAATGGCGCCCGCGAGGGCGTAAGAGAGGGAGAGGGTGACGTCCATGGGAGGAGAGGGAGCGGTGGTGGAAGCTGTCTCGCTCTCCCTCCCCCTTCTCACGCTCCGTGCGTGGAGGTGGTTCCTCTCTGCGGTACACGGTGCTTCTTGGCGTGTCAATATCAGGACATAAGGACAGGTATTTGTTTTTTGGGGGATTTTTACCCGGCAGAACCTAAAATCTTTCGAAATCACCTCTACGACCTTTGAAACATCCTAATTCCTCCCACGACCCCGTAAACTTGCTAACCCTTACCCTATAAACCCTGCGGTTAAGCCCCGTTAATTGACCCGTTAAAATTAACCAGATTCCGTTATATTCATTTATATTATACCCAATTTACTTATTAAATTTACAAGGAGTGCCACTATCTGAGACCCCCCCCCCCCCCCCCCCCCCCGGCCGACGATAGAGGCCCCTCCTATGCCGCTTGTTGCCCCGGCCGATGGTGGAGCCCCTGCTTCGCCCACCCACCCGGCCTACGATGGAGCCCCTGCTTCGCCCCTCGCTCCCCGCGACCTCCCCTACTCCCTCGCCTTCCACTTGCGCCCCCCTCCCCCCGACCTCCCCTGCGCCTCCGCCTCCACCTGCGGACCTCCCCGCTCGAAGCCCTCCGCGTCTCCGCCTGCGAAGCCTCCCCCCAACCTCCCGCTCGACCCCCCTGCACCCGGCGCAGCCCCCTCCCGCAGCCCCCTCCTGCTCCGAGCAGCCGAACCCCCCCTCCCCCTCCCGCACGCACGATGGAGCCCCCCTCCCCCCACCCCGCCGACGATTGGAGGCCCCCCTCACCGTGTGCGCGATGGAGCCCCCCCTCCCCCCACCCGCCGACCATGGAGGACCCCCGCCCCCCTACTACTGCTACCCCTCTGCCCCTGCCGCCGCCGCTTCGCCGCCCCGGCCATCGCTGCTGCTTCGCCCCCCCGCAGGATGGAGCACCCCCCCCACCCCCACCCCCCCACCCCCGCGTCCCCCGCCGACGATGGAGGCCCTCCCACCTGCAGCCGCTGCTTCGGCCCTGGCAGGATTTTCTTTCTTATTCTTTTTTTAGTTTAGCTAATCCTAGCAGTTGGATTGTAAAGTGGTTAGGTTAACTCAAGATTAACCCAAGTAACTGACTCAAATATAGTTAAAATTGACAGCAGGTTTTGTTGGGTAAGACGGATCAAGTTTACGGGGTCGTGGGAGGAATTAGGATGTTTCAAAGATCGTAGAGGTAATTTCGAAAGATTTTAGAGTCTGTCGGGTAAATATCCCTTGTTTTTTTTGTTTTTATCACTTGTGCTCGTTCGTGGTATTGTAGCTCGTCCGTGATATTGTAATATCAGTGATGTCTCTTTCTTTTTGGAAATATTAGCCTTGTCTCTGTCTTCTTGTTATTCTATTACTTGTATCTCTCAGGTTAGTTACCGTTCATCCTCAATGCAAACAGACACTAACTTTAAAGACACAAGCGAAAATAAAATAGAAAAAAAGGATTGAATGGTCTTTGTAACCCTCCTCATCCTCTCCCTCCCCTCCTCCCCCCAGCCAACGCCCTCCTCCTCCTCCCTCTCCTCCTCCCATGGCCGACACCCTCCTCCCTCCCCTCCTCCTCCTCCTCCCATGGCTGATGCCCTCGTCCCTCTCCTCCTCCTCCTCCTCCCATGGTCGATATTGTCCTCCCTCTCCTCCTCCCCCTGGCCAACGCCCTCCTCCTTCCCCTCCTCCTCCCCAAGTCAACACCCTCCTCCCTCCCCTCCTCCTCCCATGGCCAATGCCCTCTCCCTCCCCTGGCCAATGCCCTCCTCCCTCCCCTCCTCCTCCTCCTCCTCACATGGTCGACGCCCTCCTCCCTCCCCTCCTCCTCCTCCTCCCCCTCCCATGGCCAATTCCCTCCTCTTCCTCTCTTGGTTGACGCCCTCCCCCCTCCCCTCCTCCTCCTTCTCCCCAGATCGACACCCTCCTCCCTAACCTCCACCTTCTCCCATGACTGATGCCCTCCCCCATCTGCTACTCCTCATTTGGCTGACACCCTCCTTCATCCCCTCCTCCTCCCCTAGTCGATAACCTCGTCCCTCCCCTAGCGTCCGCACTCCTCTGCTAACCCTTTCAGGTTGGTTCAGCTCTGCCACACGTAGGGGCGGCGACTGATGAATCTCTATTTCATCACCTTTATTCTTTCATTTTGACCTTTAAACTCTAGATAAATGCATGTAAATAATATTATTTTACATAAAGTATTTGTTATTTATTGTATAAGTGATTTAGCCAAAATTCACGGAGTCTAAAATGGTATCTCACACAAGGTGGAGACAACCGTCGCTGTGACGACTCACAATGAATCCTGGACTAAAATCAACAATTAACCCACACTACAGATCAATAATTAGAAATAAATGTGGAGTTAAAATTTATTTTTAACTCTGCACAAATGACGTAGAGGGCAAGTATGCAGAGAGTTCGAACACAGGGAGCAAACAGGGTAATTCAAATAAATGTGCACAAGTGAATGTGAGTGAATGTGTCAAGTGTCTACACTAAGCAAGCAAGCAAATAAATTTTTTGTGGGTTTTTAATTTTCAATTTTTTTTATTTTTAATTAATTTTTTTGTTATTTTGTATTTTGATTTTTAATTTTTCTGATTTTTATAATTTTAGATTTTATATATTTTTTCCTTTTTTCTTTTTTTATTGGAATACAAAGACAATGGAATAAAAGAGAAGATAAAATATTAATAAAAATATGCAAAAATATCCAAAAATTCAGAAATAAAATAATTTTGGGATTTTTATAATTTTCTACTGTTTTTGTGATTTTTGAGTATTTTTTCAAATGTTTTTGATATTTTTAAAAGCTGAAATAAACCAAAACAGTGAACAGTGTACTGGCTGTGAGCAAAACGGAAATTAAAAATAGACAACAACCACAAAATTTTTGCAAACTCTTTTTCAAAGAAAGCTAATAAAATGTAGAGTAAACAGGAACTGAGTTTGTAATTTTTGGAGTTTTCTTTGATTTTATATATTTTTTTGAAGTTTGAGTGTTTTTGAATTTTTAGTGTTTTTTGATATTTTTAGTGATTTTTGGACTGACTCTAAAATATGTTAAAATACACACTAGGGATTTTTTTTGGAATTTTTTAAGGTCTTTTAATATTTTTTTGGCATTTTCTAAACTAGACAGTGAATAAAAAGCATGTTTTTGATTTTTAATAAATATAAAAATAAAATAAAATCAAAAACAAAAAATATGGCGTGGAAGTATAAGTGTCCAGTAGCTTAACCCTAATTTTTGATAATTTTTGGGATTCAAATGAGGCCTTAAATAAATAGAGCAAACAAGCACAAGTTAAAGGCCTGGTAGGGGCATTTATGTAAATATCCAAAAGTCCAGGGGTAAGCATGCAATTTTTCACAAAATATTGAACTGAAAATTCAATTTACAGGACCAAACATCAATTACAAAACCCACCTGGGTATCGTAGCAATTTTCCCACCAAGGCGCGTGACTTGCACGCGCCTAGCGAGGACTAAAAAGTAATATTCCAAAACCCAGGGGCTCACATGCAAAATTTCCAAAAACTTAACACTTAATCTGATAATTCTAGGATTAAAATGAAATACAAAAAGGACCGAGGGCCCCTATGCAAAATGCCCGCACCTCACGTGTACAGGTCACATGAGGTGACGTGGTAGAGGACCTGTGGGTGAATAAAGTTAAGGCAAGGGTCTTTCTGCAATTTTTACAAAATTTTTAAACTACGAATAAAAGTTACTGGACTAAAAGAAAAATACAGAAATAGCGAGGGTATACTTGCAAAAATCCCTCGCTGGGATGATCCGATGATGGAGCAGGCGCTGATGACACGTGGCGACGATCCAACGGCTGGTGGCTAGGCGCGATCCAGCGGCGTGGGACGCGCTACTTATCCATGTGGCGGCTTCTCGAGGGGCGATGACGGTTGGGCGATGGACGTCCGTGATTAGATGGATCTTGGCTGATCTGACGGTTGCGGTGCTCGAAGATCCTACGGCTGCTGTGCGATCTGGGCCTCCTCCACGATCGGACGGTTCCCGTGGCCGGTGGAAGAACACGGAGGAGCTCCGACTGGGCGAAGTTCTCCGAGCTCCGCCGTCTAGCTCCGGTGGCGTTTGGGCTCGCAAAAATGTCGGGGAGGATCCGACAGGTGTCAGTTGTCATCGGAGAGCGTCAAAAGTCACCGACGTGCGCCGGTGTTCTCGCACGGAGGTGGCGGAGCGGCAGGGCTCTAGCTGCTACCAGCGAGGGGTCAAAATGGCTCCAGGCGCTTCGCAAAGCTCAGGTACCTGCACAAAAAAGTTACGGAGGTCGAGGGCAAAATGCCTTGACCTCCAGTGGCTCTCGAAATGGGGTGAACGGTGAGATGAGTGCTCGCCGGAGTTGCGCTCCGACGAAGTGGTCGATGAGGTGATTAGGTGATCGATTCGTCAAGGAATGAAGGGAGAAATGATCCTAAGTCTACCAGGAGCGTGATGGGGATAAAAATAAACACAGAAAATGGCCTCAATGGCCTGGGGACCAGAGGGTGAATACCTCTACGGCGAAGCTCGCCGGAGGTGTGGAACACGCGCAGATCTGGTGCAATCCGCCGCCTTGAAGCCCGGAGCTCGGAGCTGTCACCTCCAGGCGCCTCGAGCACGACCAAGGGGGGAGAAATCTGTGGAAATCGCGGTTCGAATTTCAAAAGAGAATTGGATTTGGGTTTTAAGGGGTTGACGGTCAGAGAGGCAAGAACGAGGCCTAGAGGGTGGTGCAGCGATCTGCGACCCAAGATATTGCTTGGGCGAGAATCCTTGATGCTCGAGCTGCAAAAGTCATGAAGGGTGGAGCACGTTTAGGTGAAAGGGATGGCCTCGAAAAAAGGTTGAAAACAGGGGTCAACTCTATTCTGACAAAGCCACAGGGGTTGGGTCAGAGAGTTGACCGAGGTCAACTCTCAGACCCTCCTGGTTGGTCCACGTGGACCAACCAAGAAAAACCCAGGAAAAAAGTCTTAATCAATCATTTTAAAATAGTAAATGGTGTTATTTTAATTAGGTGATAAAATAAAAAGTGTTTATAATTTTATCTAGTATTTTATTCCGATTTTTAATTATTTTTATGAGGTCTATTTTTATAAGTTCACTTTTTAGCCCTTTATAGGTATAGTACTTATATATTTTAACCTTTATTTTTATTCTGTGTATTTTAATGTTACTTATTTTTATTTCTTATTTTATAAAATTAAAAGATACTTTTATATACACAAATATATTTTTATTTTAATTTTCTGAATTGTTTAATATATTTAATAAAATAGAAGTGTATTTTATATAGGTATAAGTATAGGTCTAATACCTATGTATATGATATATACAAGTATTTTTATTTGGATTTCTTTTGTATTTTTATTCTGATTTTAATATACATATTTATTATAAGTAATATTTACAAGATCATAAAAATATAAAAATACAAAAATAATGAATAAATAATAAATTGAATATTTTAATCTGTACAAGTATACAATAGGGGTCCAAAACTCAACTTTCAAACCGTAGCTCCGCCAAATACGAAACCACTACCATTGGATAGATTATTTTATTCTATATACAATTAAAGGTGAGTTTGATGCATTTGGAGTTGTCAGTTGTGAGATACGGGTTTGGGAAGTTGGGATTCTGGATTCTTATTCAGACCATAACTTTTTATCTGTACATTATTTTTCAGTGAAATCAATTTTGTATTTTTCTTTATTAAATTTTCTACAACTTTCATGTACAAAGTTTCTTTATTTCATGTATAAAAAGTAGAACCAAAAATAGGTCCCAAAATTAATAAAGAATGAATAGAATAGTATAGGTGTTTGACCCTTATCTCCTCCTACTTTATTCCTGGTCGACCTATTCATCAAGATGCCTAGGTCTCGGGGGTTTGGGTCATAAAATATTTACAATATTTTATTCTTTTTCTTTTCTTTTATTTATTCTATAATTTTGGCTTTAATTACAGTATTTTATACACTAATATGATGTACATGCATGAATGCTAAGATTGTGTATTTAATGCTATTTACAGGCATTTGCTAGGGTTTTTGGTGCCAAAATGATAGAATAAAGATGGTGAAATGTGGATTCATCATCCCCCTATACTTTACCTTTGCTAGTCCCTAGCAAACACTTATGCAATAAGGGCAAAAAAGAAAAGAAAGAAAAGAAAAAGAAGAACTTGGATTTTATTTGATTGTCAAACTTGTCTTCACAAAATCAAAGTTTGGAGCTTAAGTTGGACCTTTGGACTTTAGTGCGGGCGGAACCTTAGTGAGAACCGAATTTGAAATCCAACAGTCCTCGAGAATCCCAAAACTCTGCTCAAGTCTCCTCAATAGCCAGGTCAGAAATATCTCAATTCATACGCAAACTCTTACGACTATGAGTCTGACTCGTACAGTGTAAGTGATGGTGACTCTCCCCAACTAGAATGACAAAGAAACTGACTTCTCCAGTATGACAACCCAATGATTCCCCAATCCAACAACTCCATCCTCGAGGAGCGGGGTATTCCCTTCTAAGTTCAAGTGGCAACCAGCTCAAGAGGAGGGGTGAAGAGAAGAATGGACGGTAACCAGTGTAGCTACCTATCCTGGGATGCAAGACCAGTGTAGTCAAGTCATCCTGCTGCAGGCTCACATGATATGACTTTGGAACTCAGCTTGCTTATTGACTTTGTACATACTTGCAGGCTTTTTATTTTTGTACATGCCTGAATTTTTTTTGAGTACTATATACAGCAGCGTTTACATAAGGAGTTTTTCCTCTTGAGCTGGTAGACTATCCCTCTTTTGAAGCTTTATCGCAACCCACAGCCTCCTGTCTTTAGACTTCCTAATCACTGGACGGGTTGGGGTGCACTTCCCTCCCTAGAGGAGGACAAATGTTTCCACTTGTGTGCGTCTCATACCGGCAAATCCAATCCCCTCACCACTCCAACTGAGTTGAGCCATGTGAAAGGTGCATGTGTCCAAGTTAGGTCATTATCAACAAGAGTCGTGCGTGTGCTCTGAAATACTCTACTTAGGCAGTCAAGAATCCATTGAACCAAGTCTCGTGATCCTCAAAGAATTAAGTCAACTAAACCTACAGTACCTCAAACCCGATTCCTATAAGGTTCCTGTTGTTAGGTAGATTTTAAGGTCCAATCAAGCTCCAATCTTCGGATTTTACTTAGACTTGTTCAACTATCAAACTCAACCCGAAAAATGCGAATGCTATGCAATGCAATGCAGAAAATATTTTTGTGATGTAATTTTCACAGATTTTGAACTTTTTATGGATTTTTGAAAACATGATGATGATAATGCATATGCAATTTTTTTGTCTTTTTCTAGAAGATTTTTCAAATGTTTTTGGATTTTAATTTTGCAAATGTTTTTGGGCTTTTTGAAAACAAAAAGTTTTGGCTGAACACTAGGTTAAAATATGTACACGGGAGTGCTTCTTATATTTACAAGAAGTGGATTTAAGAATTTACAGGGTAAGTGGTCAAATCTTTTAGATATATACCTATGTATAATGGATTTTGGTAAGATGTATGCATTCCTCAAATTTATTTGAAAACAATTTACACACAATTTTTGAAAACTATAGTCCAAAATAGTTTTTACAAACATTTTACAAACATGTACACACATTGAAAATCATTTTGCAAAGGTTTTTCAAAATAGTATATATAGATTTTTCAAATATTTTTGCAACCATTTTTCAAACCATTTGCAAATCATTTTTCAAACATTTTATTTCACACAAAGAAAATAAATTTTTACAAAACACACATTTTTACACAGGTTGAAAACATGTAACAAAATATTTTCAAAATAGTTTTCAATAAATGTTCACAAGGATTTTCAAACTATTTTTCAAACATTTTTCAAAAAAATATTTTCACCTGATTTATTAATTAGTAAATACAAAAAGAATTTGAGGAATAACCACATCTTTTTATTAAGGATTTTTAATGAATTTAAAGAATTTTTAGCCATATTATTAGGAAAATACGAAAGTACGAGTTATGGCTAAAGTATATATGTAGTATATACGACCCCCCTATACTTAGCTTGAGCTATGTCCTCATAGATCGGAGAGAAAAGAGAAGACATAACTCGTACTAAGTATAGACAAGTCTAAAGAATAAATGAATAAATGAATGAACCAAATGAGAAGTTGACCGTCCCCCCTATACTTAGGATCAAATAATCCTAAGTATAGTAGACTGTACACAACGCAGGGAGGGTCAAGGGTGGGAATGAACAGATCGTACTCAGATTGTCTCCCCCTATACTTAGGGTAAAATATCCCTAAGTATAGACAAGAAGAGGAGACAATGGAGAGGATCGAAAAGGATAGAGAAACTCGGGGTGCACACCCCCTATACTTAGGACAAGGTACGTCCTAAGTATGGAAAACTGTCTACAAGGGCGGCACCTTTTTGATACAAAGAGAAGATAGAAAAGGAAAAGAAGAAAAGAAGAAAAGAAGAAAATAAATCAATAGATGAAAGAGTGATATGAACAGATGGATCTATACAGCGGAAGATAGACTTGATCACATGTATGAGATGCAGATGTTGTGAGTCGAAGAACACATCTCATACCAGAAGAATGGGGGCAACGTCGATGGTCGGCGGATCATGATCTAAATATAGCTTCAGGCGTTGACCATTGACGTGGAAGGTAGAGGAAGATGACGGTTCAGATATGTCTATGCTGCCATTGTCATGTACCTTCCTGACCACATAGGGACCTTTCCACTTGCTCTGTAATTTCCCTGGGAATAGTTTCAGTCTGGAATCAAACAACCATACTCTCTGATCTGGATCAAACTGTTTATGGCTGATGTGGGAATCGTGCCATGTTTTCACTTTCTCTTTGTACTGTAGGCTGTTCGAAAAGGCTGTATCTCTCAGTTCTTCCAAGGCTGCCAATTCTGCTCTTCTCTGGTCTCCTATACTCTCGGGATCTAAAAGTAACTCAGTGACTGCCCAGAAAGATTTGTGCTTGATCTCCACTGGCAAATGGCACGGCTTGCCATAGACGAGACGAAAGGGAGACGTCCCCAATGGATTCTTGAAAGAAGTCCGATAAGCCCACAAGACCGAGTCCAAAAGTTGTGACCAATCTTTTCGATCTGGGCGGACAACTTTCTGCAGGATTGTCTTTATCTCCCGATTCGATACTTCGGCAAGACCATTAGTCTGAGGGTGATATGGAGTGGCAACCCGATGGTCAATGCTGAACTCGTCTGCAAGGGCCCTGACTTTGTCATTGACGAAATGAGACCCCCCGTCTGAAATCAAGACTCTAGGTACCTCGAACCATGAAATGATATTTTTCCTCAAGAATTTGCATACGGTTTTAGCATCTGCGGCTCGGGCGGGGATGGCCTCAACCCATCGGCTGACATAATCAACAGCGAGCATGATATGCTCGAATCCCTGACTCTTATGAAATGGGCCCATGAAATCAATCCCCCATGCATCAAAAACCTCACAGAAGTGAATGGGTTGCATGGGCATCATGTCTCTCTGTCCGCAGGTTCCCATTTTCTGACAGTCAGTACATCTCTTCACGAACTCATCAGAATCCTTGAAGAGAGTAGGCCACCATAGGCCGGATTGAAGCACCTTCTGTGCTATTCTTTTTCCAGAATGATGTCCTCCTGCCTCAAGCTTGTGGCAGTATGTGAGGACGCTATGATGCTCTTCTTGAGGAATGCACCTCCTCCAGATACTGTCCCCTCCTTCATGATAAAGGACGGGATCCTCTCAATGGTAAAACTTGGCCTTCATCAGGAAGGTCTCGAGTTTCTGCCTGGGCCAACCTTGTGGGACCGTCTTGGCAACAAGATAGTTTACAATGTCGACATACCATGGGAGCGAGGTGATAGCCAAGATCACCTCATCTGGAAATGTCTCTATGATAGGTGCACTGGGCTCAGATTCCTCAAGATTCTCCAATCTGGAGAGATGACCCGCCACCACATTCTTGACTCCAGGCTTATCCTTAATCTCAATATCAAATTCCTGGAGTAGAAGGATACATCTGGTGAGACGTGCTTTGGCATCCTTCTTAGACATTAGGTACTGGATGTTGGTGTGATCAGTGTAAATTGTTACTCTAGATCCGAGAATGTAAGATCGATACTTATCCAGAGCAAAGACTACGGCCAGCATCTCTTTCTCAGTCACAGTGTAATTCCACTACGCGGCATCCAAAGTCCGGCTGGGGTAGTGAATGGCAAAAGGTAATCCATCCCTCCTCTGTCCAAGCACAGCCCCAACGGTAAAATCTGAAGCATCCGTCATGATCTCGAATGGGAGAGACCAATCGGGTGGCTGAAGGACATGAGCTGAAACAACCATCTCTTTGAGAGTCTCGAAGGATGCAAGACACTTATCATTGACAATAAACTCGGTGTCTTTCGTCAGCAAGTCAGTGAGCGGTCGGACAATTCGACTGAAGTCCTGAATGAACCGTCAGTAGAAACCGACATGCCCCAGAAAAGACCGTAACTGACGCAAATTAGATGGCGGATTGAGTTTTCTGATGATATCCACC
This sequence comes from Ottelia alismoides, assembly GCA_037367405.1. Lineage (NCBI taxonomy): Eukaryota > Viridiplantae > Streptophyta > Magnoliopsida > Alismatales > Hydrocharitaceae > Ottelia > Ottelia alismoides. The sequence continues at coordinate 122,001 of JAZKJV010001477.1, read as the reverse complement.
TTGGCCGGATCGACCTCCATGCCCCTGTTGGAGACGATGTGACCAAGGACCGTCCCTTGAGTCATCATGAAATGACTCTTCTCCCAGGATAAGACAAGATTGACCTCAATGCAGCGCTTAAGCATATGGTCTAGGCAGTCAAGACAAGCGTCGAACCCGTCGCCATAGACCGAGAAGTCATCCATGAAGACCTCTAAACAGTCACCCACCATGTCCGAGAAGATGGACAACATGCACCTTTGGAATGTCGTCGGAGCGTTACATAGATCAAAGGGCATCCGTCTGAAAGCATACGTCCCAAACGGACAGGTGAATGTCGTTTTCTCCTGGTCTTCGGGCGCAATGGCCACTTGATTGTATCCAGAGTACCCGTCAAGGAAACAATAATGACTCTTTCCAGCTAGCCGCTCGATAATTTGATCAATGAAGGGTAGCGGGAAGTGATCCTTCTTGGTGGCCTCATTCAATCGTCTGTAGTCCACACAGACCCTCCAAGAAGTGGGCACTCTGGTAGCGATCTCCCCTCCAGACTCGTTGACAACTGTAGTGATACCCGTCTTCTTGGGTACCACATGTAGAGGACTTACCCATTTGGAGTCGGAGATGGGATAGATGAAATCAGCGCTCCACCACCATGAAATTTCTTTCATGACTACATCTCGAAGATTCGGGTTCAGCCGTCGTTGGAACTCACGCGATGGCCTAGCGTTATCCTCAAGATAAATGTGGTGGGAGTAAAGATTTGGACTCAGCCCCTGGAGATCAGCTATACTCCAACCTATTGCATTGCAGTTTCTTTCAAGAACCTCCATCAGACGAGATTCTTGTTCTCCAGTCAAATCTGCCGAGATAATGACTGGGTGCATTTCTGGCTCACCCGCAAGGAATCTATATGTCATTGACTGCGGTAGAGGTTTTCGTTCTGGACTACTGGGAGGTGGCAGATCTGGCTTCTGATATGTCTGTGTAAACGCTACCAGGTCTGCATGGAAGAACTCTCGCTCTGCATGAATCCCTGACGAAGGGCGGCCTGCTGAATCATCAATAAACTGTACTGGCTCGCACTCTGTCATGGTTGTCGGCTCAGAAGGAATCAGACAAGGCAAATAATCATCAAAATCGTCCTAGTCAATGTCTAAATCCGAGGGATCAGAAGAAGATGAGCAAGAATGAAAATCTTCGACACCACTCATCACAACACTGTCAGCCTCATGTGTATCCTCATCTAGGAGTGTGCTCTCCCGGCTCTCGACTGCCATGAGCTTGAGATATAGTGAATCTGTAGGCAAGGCGAGGGTCGGTGCTACAGGATCTATCCAGTTGGATTCATCATCAGTCATCTCAAAATCACAAACCTGGTGGATGTCTAGCTCTTCCTCTGTCATCTGCTCGGCTTCGCTGGATTGCTCTGAGCACGCCAACTCTCTGGCTCTGGTCTGGTCGATCGTATCTATTTGTATGCTTTCGCCCTCTACGCGAAAACATACCGTCCCACTATCATGGTCGGATACCGCCTTGGCAGTGACCAAGAATGGGCGTCCAAGTATGATGGGGGCATCGGTTACCGACTCAGGGATCTCCATGTCCAATACAACAAAGTCCATGGGGAATTTCATGCCCTGAATGGTAACGACCACGTCCTTCAACAACCCCTTCGGCCTCTTAATCGACCTGTCAGCAAACTGAAGGACTGTTCTGCTTCGAAGAAGAGGGCCAAACTCAAATTGCTTGAGTAAGGCTGCCGGAAGGAGGTTGATCGAAGACCCGCTATCTAATAGAGTACGATCGAACCGCTGCTCCTGAATCTCGCATCTGACATAGGAGGCTCTTGTATCAGGTCTCTTGGCTGACAATGTGTTCTGAATGGCGCAGCAAGTGTCATGAGTGAGCATATGGATTTGATCTCTGTGCCTCTTCTTCCTTCGGACAGTAGTTGTCTCTTTCAAGTTCTTTTTGAAGAAGGGGATATGCTCAAATGCTTCCCGTAGAGTCAGCTGAATGTGGAACCTGTCAATCATTTGGTTGCCGAACTCTACCTGCTGGTTCTTTTTTGGGTTTTCTTTTTTATTCCCCTTCGCCCGGCGGAGTGCCTCGGGGAAAGGGATGGTAGGGGCCTCCTCAGATGGAGGACTAAGACTAGGTCCCTGTGCCTGTGAAGGAGGAGAATACATACAATAATCATCATTCACCACATATGGATCAGCAATTTGAACAGAAACATTTCCTTTATTCATATTTTTGTTTTTCTTTTTATTCCCACAGTCCATAGGTACAAAATGTGGTAACATCACAGCTGGGGGCTCAACAAAAGTAGAGGTGGTGGCCTCAGTACCACCACCGGCACATGTCTCTGCGGCATCAGCACCACACTCTGGCTCAGCATCCAAAATGGTGGCATCAGCACCGCCGTCTGCATCTGGTCTCACAACGGCATCAACACCATCGTCTGGATCTCCATCGTTGGCGGCCTCAGCACCACCGTCTTCAGCATCATCATTAACGGCATCAGCACCGCTACTCTGCTCCTCTGGCGCTCCTGATCCTGCATCTGGTTGTCGCTCAGAAGAGGCACCGCTGGCTGGCATCCTACCGCTCCTAGTAGTCACAAAATCAGCATCATTCAAAGAATAAGACATATCATTCAAATCGTCACTAGGAGAAGTATCCTCTGTAAACTCTACATGCTCAGACTTCCTTTTCAGATTGTTCGGATTAGGTTCAATCTGAGCGGGTATGGCGGCCTTGCCTTTTATTATGTCCCTCATTTCCGGCCGGAATTCATCCATTTCTTGCCTGAACGATGCTCGCTGTTCGTAGAGCAAGCGGGCAAGATCATCGAGAGCTGGGTTCTCAAAAGTGGGACCTTGAGAACCGGATGGATTTCCCTGCTGGAAGTGAGCCTGCTGCTGTTGTTGTGGCTGCTGGTACGGATAGTTCTGGGTCGGAGGATGGAGGTAAGACTGCTGAGGCTGCTGTCGCTGCCTCCACTGCTGTCCCTGATAGGCGGGACGAGGACCACCGTGATACTGCTGTTGATGGGCATACTGGGGCTGCTGCTGTGGTTGTGGCTAGCTGTTCGGCTATCCTTCGGCAGGAGGCTGCTGCTGGGATGAGGATCCACCATTGCCCCAACGGAATCCGGGGTGATCCTGACGAATCCCGGGCTGAGGGTACCGGTCGTACCAAATCCATTGACTTCCATCAATGGGTCCTGCTCTAAGGAGGGTGGAGGGAGAATGGCCAGGGGCTGCTCCAGCTGGTAGACCACTATCTGCGTGTCCGAAGATGGCAGCTGCGCTGGGTAGTACTGCAGCAATGGAACCGGCTCTGCCTGGATATGATTCACCTGGAGGTATGAGGTAGAGGGCTGGATGGCATTGCTGCTGCTCGGATCAGCACGTGATCTGGGAGGCTATTGGGAATGAGTCTGTGCCTCCTGGACACAAAGAATCTGCGTCTTCAGATCACTCATTGTCTTGGCAATCTGGTCCATCTGGGCCATGACTTGCATCTGCTTCTTCTCGAGGATCTCGAGGCGGTCCAGCTTCTCACTGATTATGCCCATGTCGGCTGCGGCTGATTCAGCTTGGGCTGCGGCTGCCGACACTGTGTTGGGACTGGCATCGATGCGGGAGATCCTCTAAAATGATCCCGCTCCTTGCGGGGGCTTCTGGTGTGTGTAGACACGGGCTTGGGCCATAACGGTTGAATTTTCTACCATGCCCTCGTAGATAGCCCAGACGTCGTCTTCACCCTTGGAAAAATATGATCCACCGTAAGAGGCATTCACTAGCCCCTGCAGCTCTGGTGTCAGCCCACAGAAGAAACTCTGCACGAGATTGGGCTTGGAAATGTCATGGTGTGGACACCGGTCGATGAGCTCTCGAAAGCGATCCCAAGCTTCATGAAACTGCTCATTTGGGATCATGACGAAGTTACTGATCATTGCTCTAGCTGCATTGGTCCGGCCGAGAGGATAGTACTTCTTCAGGTATGCGGTCCGGAAATCTGCCCAAGTGTCGATGAATTGCCCTAGATGCTTGAGCCAATATGCGGCTCTATCAACCAAAGAGAATGGAAAGGCAATCATCTTTATTGTGTCCTCGGTCATCAACCGATCATGGATGGTGCTGCATATCATCTCGAATTCCTGGAGGTGGAGGTGTGGCTCTTCGGTCGGCAACCCATGGAATTTGGGTAGAAGCTGAATGGTATGGGGCTGCAACTCGAAGTCTCCATGGATTGGCGGGAGTCTGATCCACCGATGTGTAAGGGATGCTGTTGGGTTATGCAATTCTCTCATAATGGTCTGCAACGGTCTCTCAACGTCGGGATCTCCTCCTCCTGCATCAGGTCCTCCTCCTCCTCCACCTCCGCCGCCTCCTCCGCCAGCGCGGTATTCTCTCAGCTACGCTATCTCTCTCATGAGATCACCCATGTAGGTACCCTGGTCACGGATCTGCCTCTGCATGGTCTCCAGGGATGCAAGAAGTGAATTGTTGATAGCTGCCTGATCAATGAAGAATGGTGGGTGCTCATGATCATCGAGATGCTCGCCTCTGTCTACCATGACTGGATTCTCTGAAAAAGCAAAAGAGGCCATCTCAGGTGCTGTCGAATGTCCCGAACTCTGTGATGCACTGAATTCAGAAACTATTGGACTGAGTGAAGGAGAATGAGAAGGGTGGTCGAGGGGGAACATGATGGAGGTAAACTCACGCTCGGAGAGCGGACTCTCCGAGGTATTCCTAGATGAATGAGGAGGAGTGCTGGATAGTGGTGCCGACAGAGTCGGCCTAAGAGATCTCCGTCCCATCATCTTGATTATTTGGGAAGAGCAGGGGAAATGCAAAAGAAGAAAAGGAATGAAATGAGATGCAACAAAATTGCGCACAATTGTGCTGTGTTTTTGATCTTGACCTAAATAAATCTAACAATCAAACACAAAGCAGGGGTGAGTTCACCAACTCAACAAATGAAGCCGTGAAGGTTCGGCTTTTATCTTGTCAATTTTAGCTTGATTCAGGAATTTATCTTTTCATGAGTCCTTAGAACGCTACGCCTAGAGGAGAGAGAGTACTACCGGAAAGTATTCACGTACTTGGCCTCCTCCTGTGTAACCTGTAACTTGCACCTTTTAAGGTCCTTGTAACCCTTCCTGGATCCCTACTCAGCCAAAGAAATAGAGGGAGGAAGCCGATAGGCGAAACCGATACTTCGGACCTCGCTCGCAACGGAATCACCCGTGAGCATGCAAGATCATACTCGGACGCAGTTGGTGAGACAGACACACCCGTGAAGGCGTGGCCTAAGCTCGGTACTTCGGACAAGGTCGATGCTCACACAACAGTGAGTCACCAATGGCAACCAAGCCCTACTCGACTACGTACGATAGTAGCGCTAATACTTCGGAAATCCAAGCGATACACAAGGCAGCCACAAGTTGGGTTTTTGGCTCTAGTCCTTACGAAGCGCTCACCTCACTTGGAAGGAGACCTTCCCATGCAACCTGAATACAAGTGAGGGTGTTACTCTCCCCAAGCAATGAATCCAATTACCGATTTTATTTTTGGTCAAGGTTTTCTTAGCAGTCCCTTTTTTTAATTTTTTTGGTGTTATCGCTTCTTTTGAGTAGATTCAAACAAGCGCCTAACGATTTTTGGTATTTTCTTTGATCCTACTTTGTCCAAAAATAGAGGGAGAGTAGAGTCGGAAAAGCCGATGCAAGTCGACACCAAGGTGGAAATCTCACCTTTGTGCCTAGATGATGGATGCAAAGTGAGAAGACTTACAGCGAATCCCAGCTCTCTCCATGCGGGATGCAAAGCAGAACTTATAAACCTAAACTACATGGCGATATGCAAAACGGAAATCGTCCTAGAGTAGGCAACTGCTAGCGTGAAGAACCACAAGCTAACCACTAACCCTCGATCCTAGTATCCGGTCTAGGCTCACCCCTCCTCTGCTCAACACATTTGAGTTAGGAGAAAGCGCTTGTGTGGGATGAGCTCGCGACGCGCGGATCGAAAGCTAATGATCAACTATTTAATTAGTCTAAGTCCAAATACGATCTATAGGAGCATGCAAAGGTTATTAGTGTGTTTGGACCTATTCTAATCGAATCAAGCAAGCCTACAACTAAGGGCTCAATCTACAAAAGAAATGAAAAAGGAAAACAAAACCGGAAAATGACAATGGAAAACGCGAGGAAAAGCCGCGGTGAGCCCCCGGGTGTACAAACACCCGGAAATTAGGCCCAATAGTGTCCAAGTGTCCAATGTACCTGTATTATTACAAATTAATAAGGTCACTCTCTCAGAAAAATAAAATGCAAGCTAAACTAAGCACTCTCTCACTCCTCCTGCTCTCTCCTACCGGCTTGGCTAAAGAATAGCCGGCTCCGCTTCCCAAGGTTGCTTCGGGACACCTAGGCGATCCGCCTTGCTCCGCGGTCCCTCACAAGAAGATAAAAGAGTGGTCAGAAAGCTCAACAAGATATATCAACAATAAGAGACAAAAATGAAGCAATAGTAGACAATCAACACAATCAAATAAAAATAAAGAACTACTCGCTGTTTCTCCCCGGCAACGGTGCCATTTGATTTAGCCAAAATTCACGGAGTCTAAAATGGTATCTCACACAAGGCGGAGACAACCCTTGCTGTGACGACTCACAATGAATCCTGGACTAAAATCAACAATTAACCCACGCTACAAATCAATAATTAGAAATAAATGTGGAGTTAAAATTTATTTTTAACTCTGCACAAATGATGTAAAGGGCAAGTATGCAGAGAGTTCGAACACAGGGAGCAAACATGGTAATTCAAATAAATGTGCACAAGTGAATGTGAGTGAATGTGTCAAGTGTCTACACTAAGCAAGCAAGCAAATAATTTTTTTGTGGGTTTTTAATTTTCAATTTTTTTATTTTTAATTATTTTTTTATTATTTTGTATTTTAATTTTTAATTTTTCTGATTTTTATAATTTTAGATTTTATATTTTTTTCTTTTTTATATTGGAATACAAAGACAATGGAATAAAAGAGAAGATAAAATATTAATAAAAATATGCAAAAATATCCAAAAATTCAGAAATAAAATCATTTTGGAATTTTTATAATTTTCTACTATTTTTGTGATTTTTGGGTATTTTTCCAAATGTTTTTGATATTTTTAAAAGCTGAAATAAACCAAAACAGTGAACAGTGTACTGGCTGTGAGCAAAACGGAAATTAAAAATAGATAACAACCACAAAATATTTTCAAACTATTTTTCAAAGAAAGCTAATAAAATGTAGAGTAAACAAGAATTAAGTTTGTAATTTTTGGAGTTTTCTTTGATTTTATATATATTTTTTGAAGTTTTTGAGTGTTTTTGAATTTTTAGTGTTTTTCTTTTGAGATTTTTAGTGATTTTTGGACTGACTCTAAAATAGGTTAAAATACACACTAGGGAATTTTTTTGGAATTTTTTAAGGTCTTTTAATATTTTTTTGGCATTTTCTAAACTAGACAGTGAATAAAAATCATGTTTTTGATTTTTAATAAATATAAAAATAAAAAAATCAAAAACTAAAAATATGGCGTGGAAGTATAAGTGTCCAGTAGCTTAACCCTAATTTTTGATAATTTTTGGGATTCAAATGAGGCCTTAAATAAATAGAGCAAGCAAGCACAAGTTAAAGGCCTGACAGGGGCATTTATGCAAATATCTAAAAGTCCAGGGGCAAGCATGCAATTTTTCACAAAATATTGAACTGAAAATTCAATTTACAGGACCAAACATCAATTACAAAACCCGCCTGGGTATCGTAGCAATTTTCCCACCAGGGCGTGTGACTTGCACGCGCCTGACGAGGACTAAAAAGTAATATTCCAAAACCCAGGGGCTCACATGCAAAATTTCCAAAAACTTAACACTTAATCTGATAATTCTAGGATTAAAACGAAATACAAAAAGGACAGAGGGCCCCTATGCAAAATGCCTACACCTCACGTGTATAGGTCACGTGAGGTGACGTGGCAGAGGACCTGTGTGTGAATAAAGTTAAGGCAAGGGTCAATCTGCAATTTTTACAAAATTTTTAAACGACGAATAAAAGTTACTGGACTAAAAGAAAAATACAGAAATAGCGAGGGTATACTTGCAAAAATCCCTCGCTGGGACGATCCGATGATGGAGCAGGCGCTGATGACACGTGGCGACGATCCAACGGTTGGTGGCTAGGCGTGATCCAGCGACGTGGGACGCGCCACTTATCCACGTGGCGGCTTCTCGAGGGGCGATGACGGTTGGGCGATGGACGTCCGCGATTAGATGGATCTTGGCTGTTCTGACGGTTGCGGTGCTCGAAGATCCTACGGCTGTTGTGCGATCTGGGCCCCCTCCACGATCGGACGGTTCCCGTGGTCGGTGGAAGAACACGAAGGAGCTCCGACTGGGCAAAGTTCTCCGAGCTCCTCCATCCAGCTCCGGTGGCATTTGGGCTCGTAAAAATGTCGGGGAGGATCCGGCAGGTGTCAGCTGTTGTCGGGGAGCGTCAAAAGTCACCGGCGTGCACCGGTGTTCTCGCACGGAGGTGGCGGAGCGGCAGGGCTCCAGCTACTACCGGCGAGGGGTCAAAATGGCTCCAGGCGCTTCGCAAAGCTCAGGTACCTGCACAAAAAAGTTATAGAGGTCGAGGGCAAAATTCCTCGACCTCCAGTGGCTCTCTAAATGGGGTGAACGGTGAGATGAGTGCTCGCCGGAGTTGCGCTCCGGTGAAGTGGTCGATGAGGTGATTAGGTGATCGATTCGTCGAGGAATGAAGGGCGAAATGATCCTAAGTCTACCAGGAGCGTGATGGGGATAAAAATAAACACAGAAACAACCTCAATGGCCTGGGGGCCAGAGGGTGAATACCTCTACGGCGGAGCTCGCCGGAGGTGTGGAACACGCGCAGATCTGGTGCAATCCGCCGCCTTGAAGCCCGGAGCTCGGAGCTGTCACCTCCAGGCGCCTCGAGCACGACCAAGGGGGGAGAAATCTGTGGAAATCACGGTTCGAATTTCAAAAGAGAATTGGATTTGGGTTTTAAGGGGTTGACGGCCAGAGAGGCAAGAACGAGGCCTAGAGGGTGGTGCAGCGATCCGCGACCCAAGATATTGCTTGGGCGAGAATCCTTGATGCTCGAGCTGCAAAAGTCATGAAGGGTGGAGCACGTTTAGGTGAAAGGGATGGCCTCGAAAAAAGGTTGAAAACAGGGGTCAACTCTATTCTGACAAAGCCACAGGGGTTGGGTCAGAGAGTTGACCGAGGTCAACTCTCAGACCCTCCTGGTTGGTCCACGTGGACCAACCAGGAAAAACCCTGGAAAAAAGTCTTAATAAATCATTTTAAAATAGTAAATGGTGTTATTTTAATTAGGTGATAAAATAAAAAGTGTTTATAATTTTATCTAGTATTTTATTCTGATTTTTAATTATTTTTATGAGGTCTATTTTTATAAGGTCAATTTTTAGCCCTTTATAGGTATAGTACCTATATATTTTAACCTTTATTTTTATTCTATGTATTTTAATGTTACTTATTTTTATTTCTTATTTTATAAAATTATAAGATACTTTTATATACACAAATATATTTTTATTTTAATTTTCTGAATTGTTTAATATATTTAATAAAATAGAAGTGTATTTTATATAGGTATAAGTATAGGTCTAATACCTATGTATATGATATATACAAGTATTTTTATTTGTATTTCTTTTGTATTTTTATTCTGATTTTAATATACATATTTATTATAAGTAATATTTACAAGATCATTAAAATATAAAAATACAAAAATAATAAATAAATAATAAATTGAATATTTTAATCTGTACAAGTATACAATAGCGGTCCAAAACTCAACTTTCAAACCGTAGCTCTGCCAAATGCAAAACCACCATTGGATAGATTATTTTATTCTATATACAATTAAAGGTGAGTTTGATGCATTTGGAGTTGTCAGTTGTGAGATACGGGTCTGGGAAGTTGGGATTCTGGATTCTTATTCAGACCATAACTTTTTATCTGTACATTATTTTTTAGTGAAATCAATTTTGTATTTTTCTTTATTAAATTTTCTAAAACTTTCATGTACAAAGTTTCTTTGTTTAATGTATAAACTAATATGATGCAAATGCATGAATGCTAAGATTGTGTATTTAATGCTATTTACAGGCATTTGCTAGGGTTTTTGGTGCCAAAATGATAGAATAAAGATGGTGAAATGTGGATTCATCAATAAGTACTGTATAAAATACTCTGTTTAAATCCAAAAGAAAAGAATAAAGAAAAGAAAAGAAAAGAAAAAAAGAACAATAAATAAAATGTCAAAGGTATTATATGACCCTAAATTCCGAGATCTATGCATCATGATGACTGGAACGACAAGAAATAAAGTTGGGGAGATAAGGGCTAAAATACAAAAAAAACTCTAGTTATTTATTCTTCAATAAGGCATTTTGGGGCCTATTTTATTCTTCATTATTTAGACCTCAAATAAAGAAACTTTATACATGAAAGTTGCAGATAAAAGTACATAGAAAAATAGAAATTGACTTCATACAAAATTAATATACAATGTACATTCTACACTCAAAATAAAATTCCAAAATCCAAACTTTCCAGACCCATATCTTCTCCATATGAGCTCAAAATGCATCAAAATCACTTCAATTGTATATAACTTTTATTAGCTATTTAATGAATGTTGTTTCATTTAATTTGTAGTTAAGATGCGAAAGTTAGGTTTTGGACTCCTATTGTATAATATACCTTAATATAATGTTCATTTTATTATTCTTAATATTTTTCAATATGTTATATTTTTATATTTTTGTAAATATTCTTTATAGTATATACACATAATCAGATAAAAGAAAACCATTAAAAATACACTTAAATACACTAGCATACAAAAATACATATATGAATACACTATACATATACCTATATAATAAATACATCTATTTATTTAAGTGTACAAATAACATCTAAAAATACAATAAAAATATATTTGTGTATACTAAATTAAGTTATAAATATACAAATTAAATGTATAAAATAATAAAATTAAAATACATAATAAAAATCAAATACCCAATATATAGTTAAATATACCCATAAATGAATCTCTAAAAAGCAACTCATAATAAATAAACTGATAAAAATAAATAAAAATCATAATAAAATACTACATAAGTTAACAAATATTATTCATGTTTAACCAATAAATAAATAATTTTCCTTTTTTTTCTTCAAATTATTTCAAATTTATTTTTCTACCTTGCCTTTTTGTGGGTGGCGTGGCCCCGTTTACTTGGGTCAACTCCTCTGACCCCAAGTCTAGGCTTGTCAGACCTCGTTTGACCTCCTCTTCCTTGATTTTTATCACTCGATTCCTTCACTTTTTGAGGTCAATTCCTTCAACTTTTTGCCTCGATCCTCCATCTTTCATGCCGGATCATTACATCGATCCGAGGGCCTATGTATCGGGTTGTTCTCCTCGATCTTCCCCTCCCATTCTTCTCCTGTACAAAACCACTACCTCCTTCCTCTCGTCTTGGGTCCCCTTTTGCTTCACTTCGTCCCCTCATTTTGCGCCCAAAGGTTTGAGTTGGGTGATAACTAGCTTGCCTCGCATTTTGCAGTGAGGAGGAGGAGCGTAGAGGCATTCCGACCTATCCCCATCGCCCATCGGCATGAGGTTCCATCCCACGGCTCTGGCCAACTTGAGGTTAGCTCCTTCGTCTTTTAGGTAGTGTTATTATTTGCATTTTATTTCTTGTTTTAATTATGATTTTAGGTTAGATTAGGCCAATTTATCCTCGTTGGAGCTTTAGAAGCTCTGACCATTGTCCACCATCTACACCCTGTGTTGACCTCCGCCAACCACCTCATGTGCTTTTTCTAGTATTACTTCTAGAAATGCCATGAAAGAACCATCCCTTCCTATTTAAAACGAGACCAAATAGCCTTCTCTTACCCTTTGATTATCCATCAGTCTCGATTCGCCAGCCACCCAGATCTTGCCTGATCTGGATCTTTGAGGTACTATCCTCCACCTCGCTGGACCTTGACCCGTCTCCTTCGTATCCACCTTGACCACCACCAAATAATAACCAATACCTCCCCCTATATATAGTGAATCTTTCTTTCATATCTGCATGTCTTGAAGAGCCCTTCTGCGGGCTATTTGCATCAAAGAGCCAGCTCTATGTCTTTCTTCGAGCCATCGAGCTCCAGGGTCCACCAGTGACCCCGGACCCATTTGACACCTCTAGAGTTGTGATGCAACAACATGAACACAAAGAGACCCTTAGCGGTGTTGCGGGTGGCCGGAGACACGTGTTTTACCAGATCGAAACTCGCCCAAAGCGAGTTCATCCTTTGTTCTTTTCAGCCCATCCATAGCTGTCGGATCAAGATCAAGATCCCCAGGCCAGCAGTTGACATTTGATACATTGAGCCTCCACCGTTAGATCCTCCCCAAGGATCTAATCTCAGACGTCCAAGGCCTAACCGTTATCGTGCCTTGAGGAAATGATGTGTGTCAAGAGATGAATCCAGCGCTGCACGATCCAACGCCTTTAGGGGGTAAATTTCATATATGCCCCCATATTTTTTGTGTATTAATATTTAATATTTAAACTGCAGTCTAGATTTGTAAAAGTTTTTAAAAAAATGCAAGGAGACCCTCGACTTATTGCATATTTGCATTTTGATCCTTACCGGCTCAGCTCACGTGCCGTCCCACTAAGCTTGGCATTTTGCATAAGTATCCTCACAATTTTTTGAGTTGTAATTTAGTATTTAAACTTTGAATATTAGTTGTAACTTTTGGATATTTTGCACTATATCTCTTGACTTTTATTTTAATTGCAAAAATACCCCTATCAGTTCAAGTATTTTTTGTGTTTGTTTTCTAATTTCTAAAAATATCATCCATGCTCCAAAAAAAGGAAAAATAAGGTTTTGTACCTCTTTGCTTGATCATTCATGTTATAATTTTAGTTTTGCATTCCAGGCATTTTTCCTATTTATTAAAAATCTAAATGGCACATTTTATTTTCCATTTGCTTTAAAAATATAAAAAATATGAAACTGTATTAAAAAATTCCAAAAAAATTAATATTTGTTTATTATTGTATTTTTTACCTCTAGGCCAAAAATTCCTGAAAACAGAAAAGGAAAATCACTAAAATGAAAAGGCTCCAAAATCCTTATAAAAATTATAAAAAATCTTCTAAAAATACAAAAATTTTTATTTTTATTTCTGAATTTCCTTTTCTTAATATTATTTGTCAAATTGATTTGATGAAAATTTGACCCTTTTTGCTATTTTTATCCTCAAATCAATTCGGCCTATTTAATTAGTCACTATTTTCGATTTTTTATGAATTTAAAAATACCTAAAAATTAGCAAAAATTCCTGAAAAACCACAAAAATAATATAAAAATATAAAAGTACAAAATACCTTTATTACGCATTTTTGGTTTTTAGTGGTATTTATAATTATTTTATCTTATATGATATATATATAGTTATATATAAGCCTGTTTATATATTAAAAAGAAAAAGAAACTAAAAATCATAAATTATAAAAAGAAATAAAAAAATATAAAATCTAAAATAATATAAATATAAAATAAGAAAGAGAACTATTTTATTTTATTTAAAGAGGAAATGGAGCCTACTTTGTGAAGTAGGCAACTTACCTACTTCACATTTCATTTTTTACAAATTTTTTATTTTTTTTGAAAATACCACCATAGATTTTCATAATTATATCCCTATAATATGTCATTCAAATTTCGTCAGATACAGAGACTCCTACGGCCTCCATCTAGACAATCACTTTTTAATGGTCTCAGATTTGCTGTATTTTACATGTTCTGGATGGAGGCCATAGGAGTCTCTGTTTCTGACGAAATTTGAATAACATATTAGAGGGATATAATTATGAAAATCCACGGTGTCATTTTTCAAAAAAAATAAAAATTGCAAAAAATGGATGTGAAGTAGGTAAGGTTACCTACTTCACAAAGTAGGCTCCCTTTCCTCTTATTTAAATCCCATTCATTTATTCATTGATTCTTTGAGTAATAATTGTACAAAATACATCTTTATTATTTATTTATCATTTATTTGTAAATAATGTACCTGTACACCGACTTATCTCCCTGTGTTCGACACTCTACATACTTACACCTATACACACTTTTTGTAAAGTTATAATAAATTTTAAATCCACATTTTATTTTGCATTGGTTGATCTATATTGTGGGTTAATTGTTGTTTGAATTAGTTGTTCTTGTTCGGCCATCACAGTGACTGTGTTCTCGCCTTGTGTAGAACATTAGACCAACAAAAACCCTATTCAACAAATGGTGTCATTGCCTGGGAGCAACAGAGTGTAGGATTTTTTGTACATTATTTTTCTTTTATTTTTGCATTTTATTTTTGGTATTTTATTTGACTATTTTGCCCATTTATTTGTTAACTTTTTTTGCGAGGCACTGGACGACAACGATGACTTCTTAGGAGATCGACGCAACTGAGCCAACTAGGAGTAAACAGGAGGAGGAAGCAAAGAGAGAAGGAGACAACACCGTTTCTTTTTAGTTTTTGTTTTATTTTGTGAGGAGATTTTTCTCTTTATTTTTTGTAAAATAATTTGTAATAATTGTGGACACTAAACACTCATACTTCACGAGGTCTAGTGCCTAGGTAATTGTTCACCTAGGGACCTCATCGTGTTTTTCGTGTTTTCACTACTTTTCTTTTTCTTTATTTCACATGTTTCGAATTTTTTACCTTTATTTTTATTTGTTTTTTTATGATTGAGCCCTAGTTTAAGACTTGCTTGTTCGATAGATTAAGGTCCAAAGCCCTAATTAAATTGCATGTACGTATAGTCACACTTGGATCTAGTCAAATTAAATAGTTGATTATTTGGATTCGAAACCAAACATCATGAGAGAATCCATACAACGCTTGCATGACCCACTATGATGGGCACCGAGGAGTCTCCAAGACCAGACCTTTGGTTTCTGTTCTAGATAGTCAGCTTGTTTTCTGATGAACCTCAGTTTCATCATCTTTATTTTCTATAATTAACCCCCTTGCTTAAAGTTTTGTCAATAAAACCCTGTTAATGTCCTATAATTAACAGAGTCCTAAATAAAATAAAAACCACAAAAAAATGGCAAAACAAAAATCAGTGGTATTTTTAGACTTAAAGATACCCTTAAAAATATTTGGAGGCTTCAGTTGATCTCTTTTCCAGTTTTGATCAACATGAAACTTGTAGATCTCATCAAGATCTACAACTTTCATGTTTTGAGTTTTCTCAAATTCGGCCATCTTGGCCCTCAAAAATCAAAAATTCCCTCGAATAAATCTGATTGGGCCACGTGGCCCATTCTGGGGGCGCCACGTGGCCCGCTCCTTCTTGCTGCATCCGCCCTTGACCAGGGCCGTTGGATCATCTCTAGATCCAACGGCTAAGTCATCTCCACGCACGCCTACTTCCCTGCCATCCGATCATTCCTCCGCCTCCATCATCACCGCACGCTTGCGCCTCACCAGAAGCGCGCCACGTGGCGCTTTGAAGACCATCTGATCACACCTCAATTCTCTAATCTGAGCCGCTAGATCTTCTTTTATTTTCAGCCATCTGATCAGAGCTTCCTTCGCATCATAACCGTCCACCCGTGCCTTGATCGCAGTAGGACACGTGGTACGATCCCGACGTTCAGATCATGCGGCCTAGATCTAATCTCGGCCATCGCTCCGCGCTCAATCCCCCACCGTTGGATCTCCAGATCCAACGGTCTTACCTCGTCATCTACCTCCGATACTCTCTCTCTCTCTCCCACGATCTAGCTCACGCACACCTCTCCCCCTTTCCATTTTCTCGCCCTCACCAGCCACCACCTCCACTCGCCAACTGCCCTCCGGACTTCCCCAGTCATCCACCTCCTCCGCGCATCACTCCACGATTCACGATGCCTCTCCAATCCTCCCATTCCGCCCTCGAAACCCACGACCATCACCACCTGCACCGCCGGTTTTCCCTTTAAGAACCTCGCCTCCCCCTCCATTCCAAGCCGTCCATCGACCAAGGGGATGAAGCCCAGCCCTCCAGCTCCTCCCTGTGACAGGGGGAGGAGCTTGGATCGAGCGACGATGACTGTCACTCCCGATGGGACCCGCCGACCTCCAGGCGGCGTTGCGGTGGCCTAGAGCCCCGCTCGCGCTCCGAGGAGTAGCCAACCTCGACGTGCGACGACCCGAGCATCACTGTGATGCTCAGCCCAGGCCAATACCTCCATCTCCGGCCAAGTAAGCTCTCTGATCTTCTCTGAATTTTTTGTCTTATTTAGCGTAATTTTCCCGGTCTCTCCAAACACCCTTGACCTCCATTGATCATTCCACGAGCTCCACCCATCATCCATTATCCTCGCCGACCCTACCGATCATCCCCTTCCCCTGTCACAACCTCTGTCATCCCAGGCTTCCTCCTCCGCCGGAGGCAGAGGAGGACCCACTAAGGGCTTCGCCTTCTTCGCTCCACAAACGCCCTCCGTCCGCCTCATCTCGCACGCACGCACACCCTAACCCCCTTGCAGGTCAACCATCACCAATGGCCGGACCTTGGGCGGAGCTGAGTTCTAGAGCTCCGCCTCCGGCGGTCAGGCGTCGACAGCGTAATTCATCCCCTCCGGCAGGTCCTCCGACATCGGACTTCATCGCCAGAGCATCAACGATCTTCCCCGAGCTTCACCGTGCGCAGCGAGGCGCAGCGGAGCTCCAGGCACCATGCCGGAGCTCCAATCGCGCCGCCACCCTACGGAGGAGAAGATGGAGCAGATACCGTTGGATCTCGCCCCGTGGCGGAGATCCAACGACCCTGGAGCGGCCACGTCGACTACTCCGGAGCGCGGAGGCTCGGTGGAACCGAGCCTCCCCCGAGTCAATCTCGAGCCACCACGTGGCCCGAGCCACCTGCTACGGCCACCCGAAGCAGCGCCGATCCTCGCCCCCATCCGAGCCTGAGATCACGTGCTTCACGCACGTGGCTGCTGGGCTTTTTACATCGGCGCCCTCGCACCTTCCACAAATTGCATCCAGGTCCTGATACACGTGGCACAACCAGAGACCACGCCTAGCCTGATCGCCACCAAGCCTGGAGGCTCGGATATCCCGAGCCAACCCGAAGCAGCAGCGAGCCTCTGCCAAGCCCGAGCCGCCCTCCGAGCCTGGATAGCGCGTGCAGGGCACGTGCTTTCTGGGTTATTTGCAGAGTCGCCCACAACGTTCGTCAAAATTACAAACAGGTCCTGAGCACATACAGCACCTGCGCGCCTGGGGTTATTTGCACTCATACCCTTGCAGGTTTCAATAATTGCAAATATGCCCCCGCGCGTATGGTTTATTTACAAGGAAGTCCTCCACACTTATTTTTATTGCATTTTAGTCCTTCCAGGGACTGGTTTGTAGATATCTTTTCATGTTTTTATTTCATTTATGCCCCTGGCTTTCTTCTATGCATATCTTGAGCTACGTTTATCCGATTGAGATGATTTTAGTTTCGTTTTAAAGCTGATCTGATGATCTTTCTAATGGCATGCTTAGTTGTCGTCTTGGACACAATGAGTATTATGAATTATTGTATAGTCATGTGTCTATTTGAACTTGCACTGATGCCTTGCTTAACATTGTTCATCACATCTGTCCTTTTTAATTGAACTCGAAATTAACTCTTATTTATTTTTGTTCATTATTTTCACCTCGGGCATATTTTAATTGCATTACATGGCATCTATTTGCATTATAAAAATGGATAAAAAAATGCATATTTATTTGTAATGCATTGTGTTGTGGTGTCTGCATACTTTGACCTATAAATTTGCTTTGACTCAACACTTAGTTAAATAAATAGAAATCCGATTAATACGAGAGAAGTGCGTGTCCCTGAGTTCGACCTTGGTTTCTTGCCAAGTAAAATAAAAATTAACGACCATCGCATTCGTATCTGACATGTATCAATGAGGTGGTCTCTTTGATGACCAAAATCGGCCCGACTACTACGACATGTTGAAGTGCTAATCTAGCACTCTTAAAGGGCCGATTTTGCGGTTATCAAATGGTGCCGTTGCCGGGGACATGGCTCATTTCTTATATTTTTTTGGAATTTTGTTTATTTAATTTCGTGTTTCTTTTATAGGTCAATTTGTTCATCTTTTTTTTTGCATTCAAAAATTTTCTTTCTTATTTTGATCTTTAACCATTGTTTTTGTGGCAGGGCCCTTGATGGATCAAGGAGGTGAGGAGCAGGACGCTTCCCGCTGCGAGGAGCCGCAAAACATGCATGGAGCAAATAGGGAAGAAAGAATATTTTTTTATAATAATTCGTCTTTTACATCGGTCTTCGATCAAAGACTCGCGATTGTAATCGAACGATCGTGGTTGTGTGGGGATCGTCCCCACTTGAATGTCGACCTAGGACTAGGCACGCGGCTCTCTGAGCTCATTTTAATTTTTTCATATGTTTACGTGCTTGATCGTAGGTAGGACACACTAATTTCTATACGCACATAATCTCGCATCACTTAGCTAAAATTAATGAAGATCAATCACCGCTAATAGATGCATGATTAGGTGCGGCTTTTTCGACTTGCATACATGTTAGATTTGGTTTTCAAAACGGCCCCAGTTTTTCACGTGTTTTTATCAAATCACTGCATGATTTCTCGCTTAGCCTAAATCGCGTTTTTTTTATCGAATACATGTTTTTCTCGGCTTTCATTTCCTAGCTTGATCACCTAGGATTAATGGAAAATGAAATGAACGGTAGACGATGATTTCCTGATTGATGTGCTAACCATAATTCAGTGATAACCTACAGATAAAAATTGGGACTGTTAATTGCAAGTCAACAAAAAAATGGAGTAAAAATCGGTTTTGGGAGAGCAACACCCTCGGTTACGTGTTGGTTTTTATTTTACATTTTTTCTCCGCGTAATTATCTAACGTTTTATCACCAATAAAACCGACAAGATAATCAACCAACCTTGGTTGGTTTCATGTGTGAGTTGGTGAAACCAAGGGTTTGCTTGCTTGATTGAGCCATGTTGTTGCGATACACACCCTAAAACCTTAATCACTCCATTTCATCTCCAGAGATTCAACCACTCACTTGTAAATCCATTCTTCTTCTTCGTTCACCTTGGGTTCCTTCCAACATCAATTCCCATCTTTATACTTAGGCTAATCTCAGCCTAAGTATAGGGGGGACCCGAGTCCCCGTGATTTTCTCTACTCTTCTTTTCTTGCCTTTATACTTAGGTTATTTCTAACCTAAGTGTAGAGGGAGCCCCTCTTAGCTCCCGTATATTTCTCTATATTTAAATGGACCTATGTACTTGTAACATCTAGTGCTATGAGGACATAGCAAAGTTTAAGTATAGGGGGGTATACCGTATATACCGTATATTTACTTTAGCTATAATCTGAAAAATTTGAAAAATTTAAAACTTTTTGGCTAACGTAAAACTCTTTGGACTAAGAGAACTCAAATGATTTCGCGGCTTTTCGATATTATATTACGCTATTTTTTAAAAAATATTTTCGAAAATGATTTTTTGAATTTTTTTTTATTTTGTGACGCCTTCTCTTTTCAAGGAAAGTCGAGTCTAACTTGTGTTTTAACTCTCTAATTAAAAATCAGAAAAATCCTAAAAATCCTTTAAGAGTCATTTGTGAATACTAAACCCAATTAAGTCAGCCGCGTTCAGTGAGGGTTCGCCCTTAGCAGATTGGATGGTTTAGAGGACATCGCGCAAGGCCCCGTCCTCAAGCAACGGGCTTCGGCCTGTACTTACATCCATACTGGCTGAATTGCAGATGCTCAATTGAGTTTAGGAAGTTCTAGTATCTCTTGGAGTTCAAAAAAAAATGAAATAAAAAGTGTCTTGTTTTTGAATGAAAAAGTTGGATTAGTCCTCTACACTTACACTTTCACCCAGGATCTGAAATGATTAAGGAGATTTAGCTTTTTGAGGTCTATGAGATTTTAGGTTAACCAGCCTTAGCCTTCAGGGTCATTGACTTAATCATCCACATTCCTCTAGGTTTCTAGATTTGCATGCTATATTCTATGCTTAGTCTCAGACATAAAGAATATGATCAGCACATCACATACACGACTGCGGTTTTTGATGAGATGAGTTGATTTTTCACCTAAGGGATTGGGATGAGGAAGTCGAGTCTGGACTTGATCTAATGATGCTCGAGGATGGGATAAAGTCATTGGAGGCTTCATGAAACCTGAGTGTCAGCAATATTAGCCAGTATGAGAACTTGGTTCTTTTACTATTCTCTTGACATTGACCTAAGTTCCTGGGTTTGAAAAATAAATAAAAAAATTGTTGATCAGTGTGCGCCAACTCTCGGTAAAAGCAGTGGAGCTAGCCACCAATTATACAAGTCAATGAAATTCAAAGAAAAGCTCTCATTCCACAAAGTCAATCATCAAAGAGCTTCCACCAAAGGCGAGCGCTCCCAAACTTTTCAAAGTGTCGAAGGTACGATAGGTACTCAAAAGAGACACACCCCGGTGTACTCCCAGGAAAACAAGTGCAGACGGCTCCAACTTCTCTTGACGGACGCACTGATCAACACCAAAAAAAATGTGTTGCGTAAAAAGGCACTAGAGAGAAGCCTTGTTCCAATGAGAGGGAGAGAAGAATTGACACAATCCAATGCCCTCCATTGCTGGCCTGCCATCTACATTTTCTAAGTCTGACAACTAAAGAGACGGTGGACTGAATGCAAGATTTGATTTATTCCCTAGTGTTGAGGATTGGGTCCTTAGGAGATTTTCTCGGACTAAGACTTTGGGTGAAGACTTGACTCTACTCTCGAAATTGCAGTCAACACTAAACTTCATATCCTTTAGCTTATATGTACATCAGAGAGAGTCTAGAGAAATAGAGGAATGGGAAGCCTCTTGATTAAGGTTGGGTTGAACTCTAGAATTTTGGATCTCTAAAGTCGAGTTGACTTGATCAGATTGGATCCTGTATTCACATGAACAAGGGGGTTAATCCAACTTAGTCATTCTTTTTGATGCCCGAGGACGAGCATAGTTTAAGTATAGGGGGGGTGATGAACCTCAGTTTCATCATCTTTATTTTCTATAATTAACCCCCTTGCTTAAAGTTTTGTCAATAAAACCCTGTTAATGTCCTATAATTAACAGAGTCCTAAATAAAATAAAAACCACAAAAAATGGCAAAACAAAAATCAGTGGTATTTTTAGACTTAAAGATACCCTTAAAAATATTTGGAGGCTTCAGTTGATCTCTTTTCCAGTTTTGGTCAACATGAAACTTGTAGATCTCATCAAGATCTACAACTTTCATGTTTTGAGTTTTCTCAAATTCGGCTATCTTGGCCCTCAAAAATAAAAAATTCCCTCGAATAAATCTGATTGGGCCACGTGGCCCATTCTGGGGGCGCCACGTGGCCCGCTCCTTCTTGCTGCATCCGCCCTTGACCAGGGCCGTTGGATCATCTCTAGATCCAACGGCTAAGTCCTCTCCACGCGCGCCTAATTCCCTGCCATCCGATCATTCCTCCGCCTCCATCATCACCGCACGCTTGCGCCTCACCAGGAGCGCGCCACGTGGCGCTTTGAAGACCATCTGATCACACCTCAATTCTCTAATCTGAGCCGCTAGATCTTCTTTTATTTTCAGCCATCTGATCAGAGCTTCCTTCGCATCATAACCATCCACCCGCGCCTTGATCTCAGTAGGACACGTGGTACGATCCCGACGTTCAGATCATGCGGCCTAGATCTAATCTCGGCCATCGCTCCGCGCTCAATCCCCCACCGTTGGATCTCTAGATCCAACGGTCTTGCCTCGTCATCTACCTCCGATACTCTCTCTCTCTCCCACGATCTAGCTCACGCACACCTCTCCCCCTTTCCATTTTCTCGCCCTCACCAGCCACCACCTCCACTCGCCAACTGCCCTCCGGACTTCCGCAGTCATCCACCTCCTCCGCGCATCACTCCACGATTCACGATGCCTCTCCAATCCTCCCATTCCGCCCTCGAAACCCACGACCATCACCACCTGCACCGCCGGTTTTCCCTTTAAGAACCTCGCCTCCCCCTCCATTCCAAGCCGTCCATCGACCAAGAGGATGAAGCCCAGCCCTCCAGCTCCTCCCTGTGACAGGGGGAGGAGCTTGGATCGAGCGACGACGACTGTCACTCCCGATGGGACCCGCCGACCTCCGGGCGGCGTTGCGGTGGCCTAGAGCCCCGCTCGAGCTCCGAGGAGTAGCCGACCTCGACGTGCGACGACCCGAGCATCACCGTGATGCTCAGCCCAGGCCAATACCTCCATCTCCGGCCAGGTAAGCTCTCTGATCTTCTCTGAATTTTTTTGTCTTATTTAGCGTAATTTTCCCGGTCTCTCCAAACACCTTGACCTCCATTGATCATTCCACGAGCTCCACCCATCATCCATTATCCTCGCCGACCCTACCGATCATCCCCTTCCCCTGTCACAACCTCTGTCATCCCAGGCTTCCTCCTCCGCCGGAGGCGGAGGAGGACCCACTAAGGGCTTCGCCTTCTTCGCTCCACAAACGCCCTCCGTCCGCCTCATCTCGCACGCACGCACACCCTAACCCCCTTGCAGGTCAACCATCACCAATGGCCGGACCTTGGGCGGAGCTGAGTTCTAGAGCTCCGCCTCTGGCGGTCAGGCGTCGACAGCATAATTCAGCCCCTCCGGCAGGTCCTCCGACATCGGACCTTCATCGCCAGAGCATCAGCGATCTTCCCCGAGCTTCACCGTGCGCAGCGAGGCACAGCGGAGCTCCAGGCACCACGCCGGAGCTCCAATCGCGCCGCCACCCTACGGAGGAGAAGATGGAGCAGATACCGTTGGATCTCTCCCCGCGGCGGAGATCCAACGACCCTGGAGCGGCCACGTCGACTACTCCGGAGCGCGGAGGCTCGGTGGAACCGAGCCTCCCCCGAGTCAATCTCGAGCCACCACGTGGCCCGAGCCACCTGCTACGGCCACCCGAAGTAGCGCCGATCCTCGCCCCCATCCGAGCCTGAGATCACTTGCTTCACGCACGTGGCTGCTGGGCTTTTAACATCGGCGCCCTCGCACCTTCCACAAATTGCATCCAGGTCCTGATACACGTGGCACAACCAGAGACCACGCCTAGCCTGATCGCCACCAAGCTTGGAGGCTCGGATATCCCGAGCCAACCCGAAGCAGCAGCGAGCCTCTGCCAAGCCCGAGCCGCCCTCCGAGCCTGGATAGCACGTGCAGGGCACGTGCTTCCTGGGTTATTTGCAGAGTCGCCCACAACGTTCGTCAAAATTACAAACAGGTCCTGAGCACGTGCAACACCTGCGCGCCTGGGTTATTTGCACTCATACCCTTGCGGGTTTCAATAATTGCAAATATAACCCCGCGCGTATGGTTTATTTACAGGGAAGTCCTCCACACTTATTTTTATTGCATTTTAGTCCTTCCCAGGGACTGGTTTGTAGATATCTTTTCATGTTTTTATTTCATTTATGCCCCTGGCTTCTTCTATGCATATCTTGAGCTACGTTTATCCGATTGAGATGATTTTAGTTTCGTTTTAAAGCTGATCTGATGATCTTTCTAATGGCATGCTTAGTTGTCGTCTTGGACACAATGAGTATTATGAATTATTGTATAGTCATGTGTCTATTTGAACTTGCACTGATGCCTTGCTTAACATTGTTCATCACATCTGTCCTTTTTAATTGAACTCGAAATTAACTCTTATTTATTTTTATTCATTATTTTCACCTCGGGCATATTTTAATTGCATTACATGGCATCTATTTGCATTATAAAAATGGATAAAAAATGCATATTTATTTTTAATGCATTGTGTTGTGGTGTCTGCATACTTTGACCTATAAATTTGCTTTGACTCAACACTTAGTTAAATAAATAGAAATCCGATTAATACGAGAGAAGCGCGTGTCCCTGAGTTCGACCTTGGTTTCTTGCCAAGTAAAATAAAAATTAACGACCATCGCATTCGTATCTGACATGTATCAATGAGGTGGTCTCTTTGATGACCAAAATCGACCCGACTACTACGACATGTTGAAGTGCTAATCTAGCACTCTTAAAGGGTCGATTTTGCGGTTATCATTTTCTTCACGATATAACACATTCTATTCTAAGGTGCTTTCATCGGCTTGCATTGCATATATAGTAGGTTTCAATTCTACTTAGCATCCTGCATGCAAAGAGCTGGAGGCAAGGTGAGCATCTCTATCTGAGCACACACCATTGATTTACACTTGCATTACTTTTCCATTTCTCTCTCTCTGATTTTGACCACATAGGATACTAGAGGAATTGATACCTTGATAGGATTCGTGCATTTTTATTAAAATCCAAAAAAGCGATAACCAATAAAATTGGGACTGCTAACTTTACTCGACCCTAAAATAAAAAAAGAAAAATCCTTGTCTTGGAGAGAGTAACCCCCTCATTGTATTCTGCATTTTATACATTATACATACACACTAAGGATAAGTGCCCCAATCCCATGCCTACCTACGTGCTTGTACAACTTTTTAAAATTCGCCTAACTCTAAAAATTGAAAAGATAAAAAGACTGAACTTTCACATTCATCACGGTGTTGAGTTGGTGAATTGAGGGGTTTTGTTTATGTGTATACTCAATCTTCTCTACACATTTGCACCTTTTTCTTGCATATCTTGATTTGACTTTCATGCTCTGCCGATCCCTGTCTTTTGTTTCAAAGATGGCTGACTGGAGCAATTTTTATCCAGACTTCCCGGATCCTTCTTCCTCTCCAGCCAGTTCACCTCCATTTTATCAGGAGGACTGTGCTCCTGATTTTTTGTACATATCCGCCATCCACAATTTTAGGCATCGGACTATTACCCACCACCACCATTATATAGTTCACCATCTCACCCACCTGAGATTGAGTTGTTGGAGTCACCTCTCATAGATACCGCTATTGAGTACATGACCCGCTTAGTGGAGCAAATGAACTTGAGGGTAGATGACCTCACCAGCCTAAATAAGAGTCGCATTATCGCTTCACCTTCTGGATTCATGTATTCACTTGAGGATAACCATGAGAGCTTGCAATTGCCTAAAATACAAAAAAAATAAGAAAAAATAAAAATACAAAAAGATTATGGGAGACACCTAGCCAAGTCAGTTTATGAGGAGATGGCACCCTTGCCAGATCATTCAACCACACACACATCCACCATAGTTCCCACCTTTGCCCCCAAGGATGACACTGTATAGACTGCTCTTAGTCATCCTTGTGTAGATGATGATTCTGATCTCTTCCCTTGTATGGAAGAGATAGAAAATTTTAAAAAATCTTGACCATTGATCAATATGTAATTCATCACTCTAAAAGAGATTAATTAAGCTCAGTTTCCCAAAATTCATATGCATTTTTATCAATTATATTGCATAATTAGCATTCATGTATATATAAATAATAATTGCATTTTATCATGCAAAATTGCATAAAATAAGAAGCCAAAAATCCCAGCCCAATTGACCTACAAAATAAGCTATCTTCCCTGATTTTTGATTAATTCATGCTAAGTTCAATTAACCTGAAACACGTTCATTGTGTACATATTACTAACACAAATAAAAAAATACAAAAAAAATCACTAACATAAATAAGTGGTCCCTAAAGCCAAACCCTAATTTTTAGATAATCGGATTACATTTCCAAATAACAACACAATTGCGTTGTATAAGATATGTAATCTTTAACTTTTAAAATTTAAAATGGATCACATAAATAATCAACATCCAATATTACAATGGAACATGTATGTAATGTAATCAATTCTTTTTTCTCATGTAAGTATTTCTTGTACGTAAAGGTCTCCATGACGTCCTTCAAACCATCTCAGCAACTATTTTTTATTTCTTTCCAATGTCAATCCCATTCCCATGTAACATTTTTTATTTTAGTCTTTTTGCTAGTATGTTTTTATTTTTTCCATTAAACAAATTTGCCTAAACTTCATGTTGTCATGCGGGATAAAAATGAAGAGGGAAAAGTCATTCTGGATTTTGTAATGGCTTATGATCTTTTCATAGCAAACACTCTCTTCAAGAAGAGGGAGGAGCATTTATTTTTGTAAGAGTTGCCCGACTAGAACACATTTAGATTACTTTGCATTGAGGAGAAGAGATCGGTTGTGCTGCAAAGTCTATAAAGCAATCATAGGAGAGAGTTTGACAACCCAACATTGCTTTTTAGTCATGGATGTGCAAATAAAAGGGCTGGTAAAGAAAAGGAGGGTTTCCAAGATCACTAGAACTAGATGGTGAAATCGTCAACTGATGCAATCAAGCTTTAGGGAGAAGGTTTTAGAAGACTTATCTTGGGATTGTAGAGGAAGTGCAAGCGAAATATGGGAGGCGGTAGCATCTTGTATCTGAAAGGTAGCTAAAGAGATGTTAGGTGAGTCAAAGGGAGGAGCTCCAGGCCAAACAGAGCTTGGTGGCAAAGTGGAGGGGTACAAGAGAAGCTCAAAATTAAAAGAGCATGCTTTAAAGTTATGTCTAAGGATAAAATAGAGGAAACTTCCACTAACTACAAAATAACGAAGACGTAAGCAAAGAAGGCTGTAAGCGATGCTAAGTCAAAAGCTTAGGAAGTTTTATACAAAATTCTCGACTCTGAGAGACCATGGAAGGCCATGTCGATATCGATATCGTTTCGATATCATGTCGATATGCTATTTCGGCAATATATCAGTGATATATTGCCGAAATATCGCCCATATCGACGTACTTTTGTGAAGGAACCAGAGGCAAGTTCTTCGCCCTTCTTCCAGGTGTCGCCTCCACCGTCGGATCGAGGTCCCCTCCAGACCTAATCGTAACCGTTCATCCTCCGGGGGTCCTTGATCGTTCGATCCATATGAGGATCAGCTCTCAGCCGCCCATCGTCGAAAAGGCATCCGAAGATCTCAATCGTCTGATTATAAGTGGGGTGCTATCAACCGTTGGATCGCTAATAAAGTAGGGTAAATTACACTTAGGCCTTGTCTCATTTTTCATTTACTTTTTAGTCCTGTAAATATTTTTAACAGTTGTTTTTATTTTGGACAAATTGCATCTAGGATCTTGTACTTCTAATATTTGCATTTTAGTCCCTCCGTTTGTGTATCATGTGGTCTGTCACGTGACCCCCTGGGTTATTTGCATTACAAGACCTGGACTTTATTGTTATTCTTGAATGAAGTTTTATTGTTCGTATTTGCATTTATACCCCTGAGTACCTAATTCACATGCTGTCCATGTATGGATTTGGACTTTTGCTAATTTGGCCTGAACTTTTTAAGCATGTTATTGTTTGGTCCTAAAACTTAAACTATTTGCAATTTGGTCCATGTGATCTGTGTGTTTTTTTTAATTAACTAAATAGCTAACTTGCTCCAAAAATTCTAAGATTTTGACATGTATCTCCTGCTTTGTAGGAATTTTCGTAATTTTTGTGGGTTGTTTTGATTTCGTTTTTTATTTTCTAAAATTCAAAAACCTTAAAAGCGTCTCTGTTTGTTTTGAAAAATCAACTAAAAATATAAAAATGCCTTGAAAAATTTCAAAGAAAATTCTTAAATGTTTATTTTGCTGTGTTTAATTTCTATGTGATTTTTGCTTTATTCCCATTGATAAAACTCCTAAAAATTGAAAAAGACTAAAAAACTTATAAAAATTGTTAAAAATTTATAAAAAAATAAAAAAATGTTTTCAGTTCCTGTAGATAGCTTTGATTTTATAGTTTCACATAAAATTACTCCTAGGATTTTATAAGCATTTTAAGTTATTTTAATTTGCCTTTATATCTAGGCTATACATTTCTCATTGTTTTTTACCTTCTTTTATTTTTAGAAAATTATTAAAAATCAGAAAAAACCCATAAAATTCATAAAAATACTTGAATATTTTAAAAATCTAAAAGTATTTTTGTTTCGAATTTTTGAGTTATTTTGGCCCTTTAAATAATTGCTTGAATGTGAATTCTGAAATTTTTCTTTATTTCTTTCCTTATTATAAAATCATAAAAAAATAAAAAAATTGAAAAATTAAAAACCACCAAATTCCTTCATTTTCTTGATTACCTAACTACTTCATAGATTTTCCATTCCATGCTCCTTGTGTTCGACCCTGGTGATGAATCCACGATTCATCATCTTAATATCTTAATCTTAGCAAAATCCATGAGTAAAATCCCAAATAAATGTCCATAAAATCAATAAATTAACAAAATAACTCTTGTAAATAAAACACACTAATTATTGTATATTAGATTGTACAAAATAAATTACACATAAAAAGCCGCAAAAATAAAGGAGTTTTATACCTGTAAATAGCTCAAAACTTCATGTATTTTTAATAATTTCATTTCAACTCCTTTTTGGCTAATTATTTCTCTAACCTGTCCATAAAAATGTATATAAAAATACAAAAATACAAAACCAATTATATCTCAAATAAATGCTCCTAGATCCCAATGGGAAAAAGCCGTAAAGACCAACTTCCAAGCTAAATTCCCGCTCCGTATGAACTCCAAATTCACCAAACTCACTTTTAAAGTTCAAGTTAGAAAATTATCTATCCAACGGAAGTGGTTTCATTAAAATCGGAGCTCATTTGCAAAAGTTGGGTTTTGGGACCTAGATGTACATTGTATACCATGTATATATTCATTCTTTCTTTAATTTTTATTTTATCTTTCTTAATTACTAAAAATACAAAAAAATCATACTTGTGTTGTATTTTAATTGTAGTATTTTATTGTATTTTTCCGTTGTAAATATCTCTTATTAAAAAGACAAAAAAAATACATATTAGAAAAGTAAAAAATGTGTACATGGTGTTTTGTATTCACTTGTAAATTCACCATTATTTTTTCCTTCTTTATTTTGTTGTAATTAAAGTAGCCTACTTTATTTCATTTTATTTATTTAATTATTTTACATTCTCTACAATAACCACCATTCAACTCTCTTCCACCACCAACTTCCCATTCAACTCCACCATTTCTTAAACCTCCCATTCAACTCCATTAATAATCCAACTTCCCATTCAACTCCACCCACATAATAACTTCTCATTTCGTCATCTATATATACATTCCATCCTCCTCAATTTGCCCTTGATCCATCTTTATGTGAGGAGAGCCTAGTTCCCTGAGTTGAATCGGTGACAACGACGCAACCGCGGTCGAGCAACGACGGCCCTCTCTCCGGTGTGATCCGTTGGCTTTTTGGCCAACACCGCAGCCGCAACCGCGCGCTGCTCGAGCTCATCGCACGCCGGCGATTCGAGCGAAGACCGTGCTCTCACGAGCACTTCATAGGCGAACGTCCATCTTAGGTAACTTTAATTTCATCTCGTCATCATTTGTTTCTTTGCATTTTTTTTGTCCATCATATCACCACCACCATCTATTTCTCATTTATTTTTATTGTCATCACTCTCCCTTCTCCATTTGCATACTTTTATAAACAAAACAAAAAAAAATAAAAAAATTTGAAACAAAAAAAAATATCTTTCATTACAACAACAGTAAAAAAATCAAAAAAAAATAAAAATAATAAAAAAATACTCGCAGCAGCGGTGAGGGGAAGTTCCCACCGCCGCCGCCGCCCCCTCATCTCCAACGCCGGCCCATCGCCGCCACCGCCGGCCATTCGCGCGGCCTCCTCCTGTGCCATCACCGCCCTCTCCCGCGCGCGGCGCCGCCGCCCACGCCTGCGCGCGGCTCCGCCGTTCGCCGCCAACTGCGACCTCTTCGCGGCAACCGCCGCTCGCCATCATCCTCCGCCAGTGACCCCGCCACTCCCAGCCGCATCGACAGACGCCGCCAACCTCCCGCCCTCTCCGCCAAGGCGGCGCCTCCGCGCCATCGACCGACGCCGCCGGCCGACCTCCCTGCCGTTGGGTTCTTTCACCTGCGAAGAGAAAGGTTGAAGAAAGGTCTATTTCCTTTTTTTTTATTGTAAAAATTGCATTCGTATCCTTTTAAGTTTCCATAATTACAATTCCATCCCTGTATATATTTGCTTTGTAAATAATGTTTTCTGTGTTGCACAAAGACCCCTATGTTCGACTAGCAATTTGGACTTCAATATGGCATCTTTTTATTCAATAAAAAATACCATTGTACTGAGCAACTAATTTTCTACATTGTGGGTATTTATTTATATTTTTGTGACTCGTGGGTAATTAATTATAATTGTTTAACTGAAATTTTACATAGTTTACCCATTCTGTGCTATTAAATTAATATCTCACAAACGGTTGCTCTAAAAATTCCACAAAAATTATAGGTGATGCCTTGATATGTGATACAATTACTATCCAAATTTCATCTAAAATAGAGTTGTCTTGTGCCTGAAATAAATCATAGAGTGAATTTAGTAATCGATTTTTAATTAAATCCACAAATATCTTTTTTGCGAAATTTCACCTCTACTGGATTGCTCATGAAAATATCTTTTTGGGATAATTCGCACTCGGATTAATTTTATAATGTGGATTTATTAGAAATTATTTACTTGCTATCACTCTGATTTCACTAAAAAATTCACAAAAAAATCATATATTGTCAGAAAAATCCAAAAAAAGTACTGTAGTCTCCTTGCATGATGTTTTAATTCCAGTAATTTTTTCATAATTTTTACTTACTGTTTGTATGAAAAATTGCAAAAAGACCCTTAAAAAGTGTGTATTTTTCATTGTTGCATTTTAAGTCCTAAAATTCCAAAAAAAATGTGTTTTGTTTTCATCTCTGGATTAGTATTCTAGGAAAAATATAATTTGGCTAAATTGAACTGATTTGACATAAAAATTAATTTGGCTAAGTTGTATGCTTTCTTAGTATATTAGTTCACTTGCATTGTGCATTTTGGCATCCTATTTGCATTAAAAAATCTAAAAAAAACCGCATTGGATAACTAGACCTAAATTTGCAAATTAAAACCTAAGTTGTTCCTTTGCCTCCCTGTGTTCGACCCCGGACTTGCCCGGGATATAAATTCAAGCCGAGACACTCTTCACGGAGATCTTCTCTCGGTTCTGATCGAATCGCTAAGTACACGTGCTACAACGTGACCTAATTAAACACCGTAGTTAGCGACTCGTCAGATGGCGCCGTTGCCGGGGAGGCAAACGGCTTAGGGACTAATTTAAAAATTTGGATTTAGTTTTCCATTTACTCGGGTAGTCTGACCCCCGAGCCACTTGTATTTATTCCATTTTTTTGCAATTATTTCTCTTCATATTTTTGTATATATCTTGTTGTTTATCTCTCTAATATAAATCGTTGTTTCCTTGCGAGGGTCCGGTGGACTTGGAGTGCATCGGAGGTCGACGGACGCGAGGAGCGCCGACTGCTGAAGTGCGAGGATAAAGCAATTTATTTTTGAGAGAATTTTGTAAATTATTGTAATTATTTAGGTAGTTGCTCATTTCTAGCGGCTCTTGTTTGAGAGCTCGCGCATGTAAAAAGACTTAGACATTATTTGTGGTGTGTCGAGCCTGTTTCACTCTCCGGCGAGGGTGGGGCTTGACTTGAGTGGCGAAAATTAAGGATTAGGCACACGTTAGTATAGAATCAAATTTGTTTGTGCCCCTCGTAAGTTAGGCCACACTTATCTTAGAAGATTCACATATCTTATAAGATTCATAATGAGACGCACATAGACACGTACTACTTAGCTCAAATTCAATTAATTCTTCCCCGCTAATAGTATATTGTTTAGGTGCGGTTTTCTCGATCTGCATGCATTTAGTGTAATATTTACAAATTCTGTTCTGCATAATGCATGAAGAGTGCTGGGATTCACTGTAAGTATACCTCCTTCTGAGCATGCATCATAGTTTCTCGTTTGCATTCTGATTTCTGATTCCCATCTTGTTTTACAACTTAAGGTCAAAAGGAAATTGGGACTGAACGGTAGACGTGCTTGTGTGTTCACATAAAATTCAAGTGATAACCTAACTCTAAAATTGGGACTGAATTGAGCAGGTCGATCTAATTAATTGGAATAAAAAGAACCCTTGTTCTCGGGTGCAGAAAAGCCCTCATTGTTTGTTTTAATTGCAAGTGAGAGAGAGAGACGACCCTAGGATAGAGCCAAGTCTGGATTTCTTACTTACTACTGGTTCTTTCTTTTTAGGCGATTAGCTACTTTTCAGTGAGGATTTACGGGTAGCCGGTAAACGGTCCGGACTTCCTTAGCAGAGTGGGAGGTTTAGAGGACGCCTTAGTCCTCAAGGAACGGGTAGCCGTATTTTTACGGTCCGTACTTACTCCTATACTGGCTGAAAGTAGGTCAAACTAGTCGTAAGAACCGGGCCAGTCTGTAGGAAAATACGGGCACCTAACAGCTCGTTAATCTTTCCAAAGATTGTATTCTCACCAACTAAAATTGATCAGATAAATCGGCCGAACTCTTACGGCCATCACGTGTTGAGTTGGTGAAATTGGGGGTTTGAATTGCGTTTGAATTGTGTGAGTTCACTCCGCACATTTACGTGCACCGTAGAACTAGCGCCTCATTGATCATCGTGATCTAATCGGTTCTTTTGACATCGAAGATGACTGATTGGGGGGATATTTATTCGGACTTTGCGAATCTCTCGTTGAACCCTCCAAATAGTACGTTTTCAAAGGTCCAAGCGCAACTTGGACCAACCTGGACTCATGACCCTCTTGATCCCATGATCACTCACTCTCGGGATGGTTACCCTCAAACCATTCCATTTCTCCCTTCCCACCTCACCGAGGAAGACCATCGCCTTGGTGAGAATATCGTGATTCATAAATCCTCTTCTAATCAAGAACACATTGCTGATTCAGGCCATATAGAAGACACGAGTAAAATGCCTCCAAAGAAGAAAGAAGAGGAAGAAGAGAACCATGAAGACCCGATGAAACTGATACTGGCCCGATTGGCTGCATCTGAGCAGCAACAAGCATTACTGAGAGCTCAGTTAGGAAAGTTAAATGTTGGGGTCCAACTACCAATGGATGCGGCTTATAACCCCGGACAATATCAAATTCATAACTACTTGAGTCCGGCCGAACCCGAGGTTGATTTTGAATTGAAGCCGCATTTTCTGAACCTGTTGCCACATTTTGATGGGAATGCTTCTGAGGATCCATATGCATTCCTAAGGGACTTTGAGCTCATCTGCGCTAACCTCAAACATAATAATGTTAGCCAGGATTATATTAGGCTCAAAGCCCTTCCATTTGCCTTGGGTGGAAAAGCCGATTACTGGGTGAAGAATCTTGGAATCATCGTCACCACATATGCCCAGTTCAAGGACCTGTTTTTGAAGAAGTTCTACCCTTTGAGTAGAACTAATATGATGAGGACGCGCATTACGAGTTTTTCCCAATTACCCAATGAAGCCTTCTGTGATGCTTGGGAAAGATTCAAGGACATCCTGCAAAAGTGCCCTTGTCATAGATTAGATGACAACATCTTGGTCCAATCCTTCTTCTCTGGTCTCAACCCTGAGATGCAGGGTTTAGTGAGCGCTGCCTGTGGAGGCAGCTATACATCACGAGGAGCGGATACCGTCTGGAGGGTATTCGAGCAGATGGCTGAAACTAGCCGCTCACAGATGGCCAGCAGGGCCTATACACCATCCCCCAGTTCACTCTCACTTGGAGGGGGAAAATCAGCTGTAGTCGATCTCTCTCAAGACGTGATCCCTAGCATGGGACTTCTTGCTGACAAGCTTACTGTAGTCGAGAAGATCGACAGGAGGATTGATGAGTTAGACCGGAGCGTCTCCAAACTTCCAAAACAGATGGAGGAGTTGACTGAGAAGGTATCCAAGATACGGATACCCGCCGTGACTGCACCCGCTGCTCCCATATACCGAGTTCACCATGTTCAGGAGCAGTTGGTGTCAGGGCAACCCCAGCCGTGGGAGCAGGACCAATCCTACACCCACTCTTTCCAGCAGCCACCTCCAGTAGCAGAGACAGTCCAGGAGGAGCCTCCGCCAGTTTGGGAGGTGAATGGGATATGGTATACTCAGGACCCTGCCAGGCAGGGAAGTACGGGAGACCGACAGACCTATCAGCGTCCCCCGACCTTTCACAACACCGCATTCACCTCCGCACCACCTCCGTCACAGCAGAGCCCTGGATTCCATCCACCCCAGCAGCAGAGGCAGCAGTACCAGCAGTATGGCCGACAGGGCCATTACCAGACGGGCCAGCAGGGCCCGCCACCCCAGCAGCAGCAGCAGAGGCAGTACACTGGCCAGCAGGGCCAGTCTTCCCGTTCTTCTTCTCAATCTTATCCACTTCCTTCATCGTCTAGTCCCGTGGATATTCAGCAGCAGATACTCGACGAGCTACGTTCC
Source organism: Ottelia alismoides (assembly GCA_037367405.1). NCBI lineage: Eukaryota > Viridiplantae > Streptophyta > Magnoliopsida > Alismatales > Hydrocharitaceae > Ottelia > Ottelia alismoides. Next base: position 87,456 of record JAZKJV010001477.1, on the reverse strand, counting down.
TACAGGAACGAGGTTCAGGACTTACGGGTGGATGTCAACCGCCTGTCCAGATGGCGAGACGAGCAGACTGCACCCTCTACCTCGATCCCAGCCCAAGTTCAGGCTAACCCTAATAGCCTGAACCGTTCTAGTTCTCAGCAACACTTTGGTCAGGTATACTATTCAGCATCTCCTAAATCTGAACATGAGATTCTTTCGTGTGACGAGGCTAACCACATGTCATTCAGGAGCGGAAGGACCGTGGTCGTACCTGACCGGGCGAGGGACACGAGGAGGGGCATCTCTGGAGCTCTACCTGAGGAGTCTTCAGAGGACGAGGAGGATAGGCATCATATTTCAGAGCCCCATCAGCACCATTCGAGGATTTCTACTCAGGGAGCCGAGAGGAGGAGGAGAGCACGTATGCAGCATCGTCAGCATGGATATTCTTCTGAGTCTACGGAGGACCTTGCATCTCCGGTTGTGGCGGATACCACTCCAGCTTCTATTCCACAACCTGTAGTAGATAGTTTTGATTTCGAGTCCATGTTGCATCACAAAGATTCATGTATGAAGAACTCTGTTTCCGTTAATGCAAAGAATGATCTTTCAGTTCATGATTCAGATTCTTCATCCTCTGTTTCCTTAGCTTCAATCCCTTTCCCCCGTGCTCTTACGGCAGGAAAGCGCATCAAAAAGATTCAGAAAGATGACCCCGATATGGCACGGTTTTGTAAAGAAAACATCACAGTTAAGGTGCCATTTGATGAATATGTGGCTAACCATCCTGCCTTCCAAAAATACCTTAAGGTGAGATGCACACCTAGAAGGGTTAGCAGGAAGAAAGATAACCGAAACATAAAGACACATGTCTTATCGGTAGCCACAACATATTGTCTCAAGAATCAGACTTTGCCAAAGAAAAAGAGAGACATGGGCGCTCATTATGTGGAGAGTCGTATTGACGACATTGCATTTGCACGCACACTCTTAGATAACGGTTCATCGATCAACTTACTTCCCTTAGACTTATATCAGAAATTGGAGTTGGGACCACTTCGCAAATCTAGAGCTTTACTCCAATTTGCAGATCGTTCAATGAAGAGACCTAAGGGAGAAGTGAAGAACGTCGTTATCTCGATTGAGGGGCAGAACTATCAGGTGGACTTCACAGTCTTGGACATGGAGACCCCCAACCATTGGAGAGAATCTCAGATCATTCTCGGGCGACCCTTCCTTAGGACCGCAGGAGCAGCTTTCGATTATGGTACGGGAATGATGAAGTTCCGTTCTCCAGGCGGAGAAGTGAACCTTGAGATGAAGCAAACCAAGTGTCAGCGACCCGATTCAGAGAGTAGCACAAAGTACTCATCTTCAGAGGCAGAATGCAGTTTGATTAGCACAGTTGGGATTTGGGGACAGATTCCTTCAGGACAGAGCGAGACCCTTTCATCTGGAGAGGATATAGTGCATGATGCAGTTTGCAGGGTGTTGTCTGATCTTGCTAGAGATGCATCAACCTATTCTCATGATGACTTAGAGATCCATCCGGATCTGTCAGTTCCATCCTCTTCGGAACAATCATGGGACATAGATGACGAGTCGGACATGGCTTTTGCCGATTGTTTGGATACTTTTTACGATCCGACTCCCGATACTTCTGATTTGGTGGCGAGTACTACTCAGCTTAGCCCACCTTCATGCAGCACGGAACCAGATTCAGATTCAGTTCAGCCAGATCTGCTTGATGATACCACATTGCCAGAACTGAAATCACTACCTCCTACACTCAAGTACGCCTTTCTTGCGGGACCCAAAGAGAAATATCCTGTCATCATTAGCTCAGACTTGTCTTTAGAGCAGGAGTCTAGGTTGTTAGAAGTCTTAGAGAGGAACCGCAAAGCAATAGGCTGGACAGTGTCGGATCTCGTGGGCATCAACCCCGCTCTCTGCTCGCACCACATTTTTACTGAGGATAACGTGAGACCTTCCCGTGAGTTTCAGAGGAGACTTAACCCGAATCTACGGGAAGTGGTGAAGAATGAAATTGAGAAATGGTGCAAAGCAGGGTTTATATACCCTATTTCTGACTCCAAGTGGGTGGCCCCACTTCATGTTGTCCCGAAGAAGTCGGGAATTCAGATGGTCACCAACGAGGAGGGGGTAGAGATCGCGACACGGGTACCCACGTCGTGGCGCGTCTGTGTCGACTACAGGCGCCTGAATGCTGCAACCAAGAAAGATCACTTTCCCTTGCCTTTTATTGATCAGATCTTGGAGAGACTCGCAGGGAAAGAGTTCTTCTGTTTTCTTGACGGGTACTCAGGCTACAACCAGGTGGCCATAGCTCCTGAGGACCAGGAAAAGACCACATTCACATGTCCATTCGGCACTTATGCTTTCAGGCGCATGCCATTCGGGCTCTGTAATGCCCCGGGCACATTTCAGCGGTGCATGATAGCCATATTTGTCGAGATGGTGGGAGATTTCCTGGAAGTATTCATGGATGACTTCTCGGTACATGGTGATTCTTTTGATACATGTTTAGCGCACTTGGACCGAGTCCTCACGAGGTGTAGAGAGGTGAATTTGGTACTCTCCTGGGAGAAGAGTCACTTTATGGTGACGGAGGGTATCGTGTTGGGGCATGTCATCTCCAAAAGGGGAATGGAGGTTGACCCTGCCAAGGTGGAGGTGATCAAGAAACTCGATCCACCTACCAACGTAAAGTCAGTGCGGTCATTCTTAGGGCATGTTGGATTCTATAGGAGATTCATTCAAGATTTTTCAAAGATCGCCCGCCCACTGACTGAGCTCTTAGGGAAAGACATAGAGTTCGTTGTAGATCACAGGTGTCTGGAGGCCTTTGAGCTCTTGAAAAGGAAGATTTGTACCTCGCCTATTCTACAAGCTCCTGACTGGTCTCTCCCCTTTGAGATCATGACTGACGCTTCAGATTTCGCTATAGGAGCTGTGCTAGGACAACGGCGAGAGGGGATTCCGTTTGCGATTCACTATGCGAGCAAAGTTTTAGATCCTACACAGAAAAATTATACAGTGACTGAAAAGGAAATGCTCGCGGTAGTATGGGCCCTCGAGAAGTTCAGATCATATATTTTGGGCTCTAAGGTGACAATTTATACTGATCACACAGCCATTCGATACTTAATGGAAAAGAAGGACGCGAAGGCGCGTCTTCTTAGGTGGATTTTACTCCTCCAGGAATTTGATTTGGAGATAAAAGATAAACCTGGAGTGAAGAATGTTGTGGCTGATCACCTTTCTCGGATTGAACTCAAGGATTCTCCTGATCATGAGCGGATTAGAGAGACCTTCCCAGATGAGTCAATTTGTGTTATTGACTCCCTCCCGTGGTATGCCAACATGGTGAACTATCTTGTCTCCAAGCAGGTTCCCCATGGTTGGACTAGGAGCAGCATTGATCGACTGAAGTCGGATTCGAGGAGATACCACTGGGACGATCCTTTCCTTTTCTTCGAAGGACCGGATTGTGTTTGGAGAAGGTGTATTCCTCAGGAGGAATACCAAAGTGTCCTCACCCGATTCAGAGAGTAGCACAGAGTACTCATCTTCAGAGGCAGAATGCAGTTTGATTAGCACAGTTGGGATTTGGGGACAGATTCCTTCAGGACAGAGCGAGACCCTTTCATCTGGAGAGGATATAGTGCATGATGCAGTTTGCAGGGTGTTGTCTGATCTTGCTAGAGATGCATCAACCTATTCTCATGATGACTTAGAGATCCATCCGGATCTGTCAGTTCCATCCTCTTCGGAACAATCATGGGACATAGATGACGAGTCGGACGTGGCTTTTGCCGATTGTTTGGATACTTTTTACGATCCGACTCCCGATACTTCTGATTTGGTGGCGAGTACTACTCAGCTTAGCCCACCTTCATGCAGCACGGAACCAGATTCAGATTCAGTTCAGCCAGATCTGCTTGATGATACCACATTGCCAGAACTGAAATCACTACCTCCTACACTCAAGTACGCCTTTCTTGCGGGACCCAAAGAGAAATATCCTGTCATCATTAGCTCAGACTTGTCTTTAGAGCAGGAGTCTAGGTTGTTAGAAGTCTTAGAGAGGAACCGCAAAGCAATAGGCTGGACAGTGTCGGATCTCGTGGGCATCAACCCCGCTCTCTGCTCGCACCACATTTTTACTGAGGATAACGTGAGACCTTCCCGTGAGTTTCAGAGGAGACTTAACCCCAATCTACGGGAAGTGGTGAAGAATGAAATTGAGAAATGGTGCAAAGCAGGGTTTATATACCCTATTTCTGACTCCAAGTGGGTGGCCCCACTTCATGTTGTCCCGAAGAAGTCGGGAATTCAGATGGTCACCAACGAGGAGGGGGTAGAGATCGCGACACGGGTACCCACGTCGTGGCGCGTCTGTGTCGACTACAGGCGCCTGAATGCTGCGACCAAGAAAGATCACTTTCCCTTGCCTTTTATTGATCAGATCTTGGAGAGACTCGCAGGGAAAGAGTTCTTCTGTTTTCTTGACGGGTACTCAGGCTACAACCAGGTGGCCATAGCTCCTGAGGACCAGGAAAAGACCACATTCACATGTCCATTCGGCACTTATGCTTTCAGGCGCATGCCATTCGGGCTCTGTAATGCCCCGGGCACATTTCAGCGGTGCATGATAGCCATATTTGTCGAGATGGTGGGAGATTTCCTGGAAGTATTCATGGATGACTTCTCGGTACATGGTGATTCTTTTGATACATGTTTAGCGCACTTGGACCGAGTCCTCACGAGGTGTAGAGAGGTGAATTTGGTACTCTCCTGGGAGAAGAGTCACTTTATGGTGACGGAGGGTATCGTGTTGGGGCATGTCATCTCCAAAAGGGGAATGGAGGTTGACCCTGCCAAGGTGGAGGTGATCAAGAAACTCGATCCACCTACCAACGTAAAGTCAGTGCGGTCATTCTTAGGGCATGTTGGATTCTATAGGAGATTCATTCAAGATTTTTCAAAGATCGCCCGCCCACTGACTGAGCTCTTAGGGAAAGACATAGAGTTCGTTGTAGATCACAGGTGTCTGGAGGCCTTTGAGCTCTTGAAAAGGAAGATTTGTACCTCGCCTATTCTACAAGCTCCTGACTGGTCTCTCCCCTTTGAGATCATGACTGACGCTTCAGATTTCGCTATAGGAGCTGTGCTAGGACAACGGCGAGAGGGGATTCCGTTTGCGATTCACTATGCGAGCAAAGTTTTAGATCCTACACAGAAAAATTATACAGTGACTGAAAAGGAAATGCTCGCGGTAGTATGGGCCCTCGAGAAGTTCAGATCATATATTTTGGGCTCTAAGGTGACAATTTATACTGATCACACAGCCATTCGATACTTAATGGAAAAGAAGGACGCGAAGGCGCGTCTTCTTAGGTGGATTTTACTCCTCCAGGAATTTGATTTGGAGATAAAAGATAAACCTGGAGTGAAGAATGTTGTGGCTGATCACCTTTCTCGGATTGAACTCAAGGATTCTCCTGATCATGAGCGGATTAGAGAGACCTTCCCAGATGAGTCAATTTGTGTTATTGACTCCCTCCCGTGGTATGCCAACATGGTGAACTATCTTGTCTCCAAGCAGGTTCCCCATGGTTGGACTAGGAGCAGCATTGATCGACTGAAGTCGGATTCGAGGAGATACCACTGGGACGATCCTTTCCTTTTCTTCGAAGGACCGGATTGTGTTTGGAGAAGGTGTATTCCTCAGGAGGAATACCAAAGTGTCCTCACCCGATTCAGAGAGTAGCACAGAGTACTCATCTTCAGAGGCAGAATGCAGTTTGATTAGCACAGTTGGGATTTGGGGACAGATTCCTTCAGGACAGAGCGAGACCCTTTCATCTGGAGAGGATATAGTGCATGATGCAGTTTGCAGGGTGTTGTCTGATCTTGCTAGAGATGCATCAACCTATTCTCATGATGACTTAGAGATCCATCCGGATCTGTCAGTTCCATCCTCTTCGGAACAATCATGGGACATAGATGACGAGTCGGACGTGGCTTTTGCCGATTGTTTGGATACTTTTTACGATCCGACTCCCGATACTTCTGATTTGGTGGCGAGTACTACTCAGCTTAGCCCACCTTCATGCAGCACGGAACCAGATTCAGATTCAGTTCAGCCAGATCTGCTTGATGATACCACATTGCCAGAACTGAAATCACTACCTCCTACACTCAAGTACGCCTTTCTTGCGGGACCCAAAGAGAAATATCCTGTCATCATTAGCTCAGACTTGTCTTTAGAGCAGGAGTCTAGGTTGTTAGAAGTCTTAGAGAGGAACCGCAAAGCAATAGGCTGGACAGTGTCGGATCTCGTGGGCATCAACCCCGCTCTCTGCTCGCACCACATTTTTACTGAGGATAACGTGAGACCTTCCCGTGAGTTTCAGAGGAGACTTAACCCCAATCTACGGGAAGTGGTGAAGAATGAAATTGAGAAATGGTGCAAAGCAGGGTTTATATACCCTATTTCTGACTCCAAGTGGGTGGCCCCACTTCATGTTGTCCCGAAGAAGTCGGGAATTCAGATGGTCACCAACGAGGAGGGGGTAGAGATCGCGACACGGGTACCCACGTCGTGGCGCGTCTGTGTCGACTACAGGCGCCTGAATGCTGCGACCAAGAAAGATCACTTTCCCTTGCCTTTTATTGATCAGATCTTGGAGAGACTCGCAGGGAAAGAGTTCTTCTGTTTTCTTGACGGGTACTCAGGCTACAACCAGGTGGCCATAGCTCCTGAGGACCAGGAAAAGACCACATTCACATGTCCATTCGGCACTTATGCTTTCAGGCGCATGCCATTCGGGCTCTGTAATGCCCCGGGCACATTTCAGCGGTGCATGATAGCCATATTTGTCGAGATGGTGGGAGATTTCCTGGAAGTATTCATGGATGACTTCTCGGTACATGGTGATTCTTTTGATACATGTTTAGCGCACTTGGACCGAGTCCTCACGAGGTGTAGAGAGGTGAATTTGGTACTCTCCTGGGAGAAGAGTCACTTTATGGTGACGGAGGGTATCGTGTTGGGGCATGTCATCTCCAAAAGGGGAATGGAGGTTGACCCTGCCAAGGTGGAGGTGATCAAGAAACTCGATCCACCTACCAACGTAAAGTCAGTGCGGTCATTCTTAGGGCATGTTGGATTCTATAGGAGATTCATTCAAGATTTTTCAAAGATCGCCCGCCCACTGACTGAGCTCTTAGGGAAAGACATAGAGTTCGTTGTAGATCACAGGTGTCTGGAGGCCTTTGAGCTCTTGAAAAGGAAGATTTGTACCTCGCCTATTCTACAAGCTCCTGACTGGTCTCTCCCCTTTGAGATCATGACTGACGCTTCAGATTTCGCTATAGGAGCTGTGCTAGGACAACGGCGAGAGGGGATTCCGTTTGCGATTCACTATGCGAGCAAAGTTTTAGATCCTACACAGAAAAATTATACAGTGACTGAAAAGGAAATGCTCGCGGTAGTATGGGCCCTCGAGAAGTTCAGATCATATATTTTGGGCTCTAAGGTGACAATTTATACTGATCACACAGCCATTCGATACTTAATGGAAAAGAAGGACGCGAAGGCGCGTCTTCTTAGGTGGATTTTACTCCTCCAGGAATTTGATTTGGAGATAAAAGATAAACCTGGAGTGAAGAATGTTGTGGCTGATCACCTTTCTCGGATTGAACTCAAGGATTCTCCTGATCATGAGCGGATTAGAGAGACCTTCCCAGATGAGTCAATTTGTGTTATTGACTCCCTCCCGTGGTATGCCAACATGGTGAACTATCTTGTCTCCAAGCAGGTTCCCCATGGTTGGACTAGGAGCAGCATTGATCGACTGAAGTCGGATTCGAGGAGATACCACTGGGACGATCCTTTCCTTTTCTTCGAAGGACCGGATTGTGTTTGGAGAAGGTGTATTCCTCAGGAGGAATACCAAAGTGTCCTCACCCGATTCAGAGAGTAGCACAGAGTACTCATCTTCAGAGGCAGAATGCAGTTTGATTAGCACAGTTGGGATTTGGGGACAGATTCCTTCAGGACAGAGCGAGACCCTTTCATCTGGAGAGGATATAGTGCATGATGCAGTTTGCAGGGTGTTGTCTGATCTTGCTAGAGATGCATCAACCTATTCTCATGATGACTTAGAGATCCATCCGGATCTGTCAGTTCCATCCTCTTCGGAACAATCATGGGACATAGATGACGAGTCGGACGTGGCTTTTGCCGATTGTTTGGATACTTTTTACGATCCGACTCCCGATACTTCTGATTTGGTGGCGAGTACTACTCAGCTTAGCCCACCTTCATGCAGCACGGAACCAGATTCAGATTCAGTTCAGCCAGATCTGCTTGATGATACCACATTGCCAGAACTGAAATCACTACCTCCTACACTCAAGTACGCCTTTCTTGCGGGACCCAAAGAGAAATATCCTGTCATCATTAGCTCAGACTTGTCTTTAGAGCAGGAGTCTAGGTTGTTAGAAGTCTTAGAGAGGAACCGCAAAGCAATAGGCTGGACAGTGTCGGATCTCGTGGGCATCAACCCCGCTCTCTGCTCGCACCACATTTTTACTGAGGATAACGTGAGACCTTCCCGTGAGTTTCAGAGGAGACTTAACCCCAATCTACGGGAAGTGGTGAAGAATGAAATTGAGAAATGGTGCAAAGCAGGGTTTATATACCCTATTTCTGACTCCAAGTGGGTGGCCCCACTTCATGTTGTCCCGAAGAAGTCGGGAATTCAGATGGTCACCAACGAGGAGGGGGTAGAGATCGCGACACGGGTACCCACGTTGTGGCGCGTCTGTGTCGACTACAGGCGCCTGAATGCTGCGACCAAGAAAGATCACTTTCCCTTGCCTTTTATTGATCAGATCTTGGAGAGACTCGCAGGGAAAGAGTTCTTCTGTTTTCTTGACGGGTACTCAGGCTACAACCAGGTGGCCATAGCTCCTGAGGACCAGGAAAAGACCACATTCACATGTCCATTCGGCACTTATGCTTTCAGGCGCATGCCATTCGGGCTCTGTAATGCCCCGGGCACATTTCAGCGGTGCATGATAGCCATATTTGTCGAGATGGTGGGAGATTTCCTGGAAGTATTCATGGATGACTTCTCGGTACATGGTGATTCTTTTGATACATGTTTAGCGCACTTGGACCGAGTCCTCACGAGGTGTAGAGAGGTGAATCTGGTACTCTCCTGGGAGAAGAGTCACTTTATGGTGACGGAGGGTATCGTGTTGGGGCATGTCATCTCCAAAAGGGGAATGGAGGTTGACCCTGCCAAGGTGGAGGTGATCAAGAAACTCGATCCACCTACTAACGTAAAGTCAGTGCGGTCATTCTTAGGGCATGTTGGATTCTATAGGAGATTCATTCAAGATTTTTCAAAGATCGCCCGCCCACTGAATGAGCTCTTAGGGAAAGACATAGAGTTCGTTGTAGATCACAGGTGTCTGGAGGCCTTTGAGCTCTTGAAAAGGAAGATTTGTACCTCGCCTATTCTACAAGCTCCTGACTGGTCTCTCCCCTTTGAGATCATGACTGACGCTTCAGATTTCGCTATAGGAGCTGTGCTAGGACAACGGCGAGAGGGGATTCCGTTTGCGATTCACTATGCGAGCAAAGTTTTAGATCCTACATAGAAAAATTATACAGTGACTGAAAAGGAAATGCTCGCGGTAGTATGGGCCCTCGAGAAGTTCAGATCATATATTTTGGGCTCTAAGGTGACAATTTATACTGATCACACAGCCATTCGATACTTAATGGAAAAGAAGGACGCGAAGGCGCGTCTTCTTAGGTGGATTTTACTCCTCCAGGAATTTGATTTGGAGATAAAAGATAAACCTGGAGTGAAGAATGTTGTGGCTGATCACCTTTCTCGGATTGAACTCAAGGATTCTCCTGATCATGAGCGGATTAGAGAGACCTTCCCAGATGAGTCAATTTGTGTTATTGACTCCCTCCCGTGGTATGCCAACATGGTGAACTATCTTGTCTCCAAGCAGGTTCCCCATGGTTGGACTAGGAGCAGCATTGATCGACTGAAGTCGGATTCGAGGAGATACCACTGGGACGATCCTTTCCTTTTCTTCGAAGGACCGGATTGTGTTTGGAGAAGGTGTATTCCTCAGGAGGAATACCAAAGTGTCCTCACATATTGTCATTCACTTGAGGCTAGAGGACAGCATTCAGGAAAGCGAACCGCTCACAAAGTACTTCAATGTGGATTATATTGGCCGACCTTGTTTAGAGATGCCATTGATTTTGTACGGTCGTGCCCTATTTGTCAAAGGATGGGAGGGACAGTTGGACAGAGAGATGAGATGCCCATGCAACCGATGATTATTTGTGATGTTTTTGATGCATGGGGCATAGATTTTATGGGTCCCTTTCCCAACAGCCAAGGACATGAGTACATTTTGTTGGCGATTGATTATTTATCTAGGTGGGTGGAGGCTATCCCAACCCGAACCGCAGACAGCAAGACTGCCTGTAAGTTTGTGAGAGATCATATTATTGCTAGGTTCGGGGTGCCAAAAGTTTTGATATCTGATGGGGGTAGCCATTTTGTGAACCGAGAAATGAGATCTTTAGCTAAGGACTATGGATTTGATCATAGAGTTACTAGTCCTTACCACCCACAGTCCAACGGCATGGCAGAGGTTTCGAACAGAGAGGTGAAGAGTATTTTGCAGAAATTGGTTCGTCCCGATAGGAAGAACTGGTCTCAGCTCTTGGACCAAGTTCTGTGGGCCTATAGGACAGCCTACAAGACACCATTGGGTACTTCACCATTTAGAATGATCTATGGCAAGCCATGCCATTTGCCCGCAGAATTGATTCATAAATCCGAATGGGCAATTAAGAAGATTAATTGGAGTTGTCACCTAGGAAAACTTTGCCGAGACTTGAACTTGAACGAGCTCGTGGAAATCCGAAACAGGGCATATGACAACAGTTTGATTTATAAGGACAAAGTAAAGAGATGGCATGATCAGCACATTAGGTGCAAAGACTTTGTCCCTGGACAAAAGGTATGGTTGTTCAATGCTAGGTTGAAGATGTTCCATGGGAAGCTCAAATCTAAATGGACGGGTCCCTTTGTGGTTAAGAAAGTGCACGAGAATGGAAGTGTAGAGATAGCTGATCTCACAGATGGTGCACAATCTCATGTGGTGAATGGACAACTGTTGAAGCATTTTGTTGATTCCAAAGAGCAGTTAGTCCAAGTCGAGGTCATCAACTTCATACAGAGTGAGCACAGAGCAGATACATCTTATTACTCTTCATGAAGATGCAGCATCAAGATTCAACATCTTAGAAGATTCAATCACTCTTGTGCATATTCTCTCTTCTTTGTATATTCTCGAGATCACGTCGGTTCTCACACTTACTCTTGTCCTATACTTAGGCTGACCAAAGCCTAAGTATAGGGGGGACCGATGCCCGCCATGTGTATTTACTCATCATTTCTCCTCTTGACCTCGTCCGCCCCATTTTTGCTCTTCTTCTACACTTAGGCTGTCCAGAGCCTAAGTATAGTGGGGGCGGATCGACTTCTATACATTCTATTATTTTAGCTTTCCCACGCTTAGTACGAGCTATGTCTTTTTGTCACCTAGTGCCATGAGGACATAGCACAAGCTAAGTATAGGGGGGCATGTATATATTACATATATACTTTACCCATACCTCGTACTTTCACGTATTTTTGTATATATTATACAATAATTATGGGGTGGGTTTAAAAAAAAACAAAAGTAAAAAAAAACTTTTTCCTAAAAAATAAACTCTTTTTCCTTATTTGCAAAAAAAAAAAACTTTTCAAAAAAAAGCCTTTTTTATAAAAAAAAACTTTTCAAAAAAAAAGTAAAGTATTTTCTTATTTACCTATCTTTTTCAAAAAAAAAAACTTCTTTGCCTTTGTTTATCAAAAAAAAACTTTTTCTAAAACTAAAACTAAAAAAAAAACAACAAAAAAAAACTAAAAAAACTAAAAAAAAAACTAACTAATAAGTTGGTTTAATCCCTGACACAATTCACTTTCACACAAGACTAGTGATGTTCAAGAACACTTGGTTTATGAGGTCTTGAGATTTTGAGTTAACCAGCCTTAGTCATTAGGGTCCTTGACTTAATTATTCACATTTCCCTAGTTTGAAAGATGTGTGTGATATATTGCATGCTTAGTCTCTACCTTAAGAATATGATCTGCACCTCACATACACGACTGCAGTTATGATGAGATGAGTTGAAATTTCACTTGAGGAACTGGGATGAGGGATTTGAGTTTGGACTTGATTTGATGATGCTCGAGGATGGGATAAAATCAATGAAGGCTTCATGAAACCTGAGTGTCAGCACATTTAGCCAGTATGAGAACATGGTTCTTGTACTATCTCTTGATATTTACCTATGTGCCAGGGTGTGATAAAATAAAAAAATGTTGATCAGTGTGCGCCAACTCTTGGTAAAAGCAGTGGAGCTAGCCACAAATACTACAAATCAATGAAATGTCAAAGAAAAGCTCTCATTCCACAAAGTCAATTATCAAAAGAGCTTCCACCAAAGGCGAGCGCTCCCAACCATTTCAAAGTGTCCACTTGGACCACCGCTATTAGGACCAGGAGTCGAGCTTGCACCAAAAAAGGGCTCTGCATCGTAAATGCTACAAGTCTGGGTGTAGAAGGTACGATAGGTACTCAAAAAAGGCACACCCCGGTGTACTCCCAGGAAAACAAGTGCAGACGGCTCCAACTTCTCTTGACGGACGCACTGATCAACACCAAAAAAATGCGTTGCGTAATAAGGCACTCGAGAGGATCCTTGTTCCAATGAGAGGGAGAGAAGAAATGACACAATCCTATGCCCTCCATCAACTGGCCTTCCATCTACACTTTTAAGTCTGACAACTAAAGAGACGGTGGATCGGATGCAAGAAATGGTTTATTCCCTAGTGTTGAGGATCGGGTCCTTAGGAGAGTCTCTTGAACTAGAATCTTGGGTGACGTTGTGACTCTACTCTTATAACTGCAATCAACACTTAAAGTCATATCCCTTATATATACGTATACAAAGAGAGTCTGATGATTAGGGAAATTGGGTACCTTTTGACTAGAGCTTGGTTCAGCTTAGAATTTTAGGATCTCTAAAACCAAGAGTTCTTGAATAGGATCAAGTCTTGTATTCACATGCACAGTCAGGGTTAACCCAACTTATTCATTCTTTATTTGCTCGAGGACTAGCAAAGTTTAAGTATAGGGGGGTGATGAATCCACGATTCATCATCTTAATATCTTAATCTTAGCAAAATCCATGAGTAAAATCCCAAATAAATGTCCATAAAATCAATAAATTAACAAAATAACTCTTGTAAATAAAACACACTAATTATTGTATATTAGATTGTACAAAATAAATTACACATAAAAAGCCGCAAAAATAAAGGAGTTTTATACCTGTAAATAGCTCAAAACTTCATGTATTTTTAATAATTTCATTTCAACTCCTTTTTGGCTAATTCTTTCTCTAACCTGTCCATAAAAATGTATATAAAAATACAAAAATACAAAACCAATTATATCTCAAATAAATGCTCCTAGATCCCAATGGGAAAAAGCCGTAAAGACCAACTTCCAAGCTAAATTCCCGCTCCGTATGAACTCCAAATTCACCAAACTCACTTTTAAAGTTCAAGTTAGAAAATTATCTATCCAACGGAAGTGGTTTCATTAAAATCGGAGCTCATTTGCAAAAGTTGGGTTTTGGGACCTAGATGTACATTGTATACCATGTATATATTCATTCTTTCTTTAATTTTTATTTTATCTTTCTTAATTACTAAAAATACAAAAAAATCATACTTGTGTTGTATTTTAATTGTAGTATTTTATTGTATTTTTCCGTTGTAAATATCTCTTATTAAAAAGACAAAAAAAATACATATTAGAAAAGTAAAAAAATGTGTACATGGTGTTTTGTATTCACTTGTAAATTCACCATTATTTTTTCCTTCTTTATTTTGTTGTAATTAAAGTAGCCTACTTTATTTCATTTTATTTATTTAATTATTTTACATTCTCTACAATAACCACCATTCAACTCTCTTCCACCACCAACTTCCCATTCAACTCCACCATTTCTTAAACCTCCCATTCAACTCCATTAATAATCCAACTTCCCATTCAACTCCACCCACATAATAACTTCTCATTTCATCATCTATATATACATTCCATCCTCCTCAATTTGCCCTTGATCCATCTTTATGTGAGGAGAGCCTAGTTCCCTGAGTTGAATCGGTGACAGCGACGCAACCGCGGTCGAGCAACGACGGCCCTCTCTCCGGTGTGATCCGTTGGCTTTTTGGCCAACACCGCAGCCGCAACCGCGCGCTGCTCGAGCTCATCGCACGCCGGCGATTCGAGCGAAGACCGTGCTCTCACGAGCACTTCATAGGCGAACGTCCATCTTAGGTAACTTTAATTTCATCTCGTCATCATTTGTTTCTTTGCATTTTTTTTTGTCCATCATATCACCACCACCATCTATTTCTCATTTATTTTTATTGTCATCACTCTCCCTTCTCCATTTGCATACTTTTATAAACAAAACAAAAAAAATAAAAAAAATTTGAAACCAAAAAAAAATATCTTTCATTACAACAGCAGTAAAAAAATCAAAAAAAAAATAAAAAAAATAAAAAAATACTCGCAGCAGCGGTGGGGGGAAGTTCCCACCGCCGCCGCCGCCCCCTCATCTCCAACGCCGGCCCATCGCCGCCACCGCCGGCCATTCGCGCGGCCTCCTCCTGTGCCATCACCGCCCTCTCCCGCGCGCGGCGCCGCCGCCCACGCCTGCGCGCGGCTCCGCCGTTCGCCGCCAACTGCGACCTCTTCGCGGCAACCGCCGCTCGCCATCATCCTCCGCCAGCGACCCCGCCTCTCCCAGCCGCATCGACCGACGCCGCCAACCTCCCGCCCTCTCCGCCAAGGCGGCGCCTCCGCGCCATCGACCGACGCCGCCGGCCGACCTCCCTGCCGTTGGGTTCTTTCACCTGCGAAGAGAAAGGTTGAAGAAAGGTCTATTTCCTTTTTTTTTGTAAAAATTACATTCGTATCCTTTTAAGTTTCCATAATTACAATTCCATCCCTGTATATATTTGCTTTGTAAATAATGTTTTCTGTGTTGCACAAAGACCCCTATGTTCGACTAGCAATTTGGACTTCAATATGGCATCTTTTTATTCAATAAAAAATACCATTGTACTGAGCAACTAATTTTCTACATTGTGGGTATTTATTTATATTTTTGTGACTTGTGGGTAATTAATTATAATTGTTTAACTGAAATTTTACATAGTTTACCCATTCTGTGCTATTAAATTAATATCTCACAAACGATTGCTCTAAAAATTCCACAAAAATTATAAGTGATGCCTTGATATGTGATACAATTACTATCCAAATTTCATCTAAAATAGAGTTGTCTTGTGCCTGAAATAAATCATAGAGTGAATTTAGTAATCGATTTTTAATTAAATCCACAAATATCTTTTTTGCGAAATTTCACCTCTACTGTATTGCTCATGAAAATATCTTTTTGGGATAATTCGCACTCGGATTAATTTTATAATGTGGATTTATTAGAAATTATTTACTTGCTATCACTCTGATTTCACTAAAAAATTCACAAAAAAATCATATATTGTCAGAAAAATCCAAAAAAAGTACTGTAGTCTCCTTGCATGATGTTTTAATTCCAGTAATTTTTTCATAATTTTTACTTACTGTTTGTATGAAAAATTGCAAAAAGACCCTTAAAAAGTGTGTATTTTTCATTGTTGCATTTTAAGTCCTAAAATTCCAAAAAAAATGTGTTTTGTTTTCATATCTGGATTAGTATTCTAGGAAAAATATAATTTGGCTAAATTGAACTGATTTGACATAAAAATTAATTTGGCTAAGTTGTATGCTTTCTTAGTATATTAGTTCACTTGCATTGTGCATTTTGGCATCCTATTTGCATTAAAAAATCTAAAAAAAAACCGCATTGGATAACTAGACCTAAATTTGCAAATTAAAACCTAAGTTGTTCCTTTGCCTCCCTGTGTTCGACCCCGGACTTGCCCGGGATATAAATTCAAGCCGAGACACTCTTCACGGAGATCTTCTCTCGGTTCTGATCGAATCGCTAAGTACACGTGCTACAACGTGACCTAATTAAACACCGTAGTTAGCGACTCGTCACCCGGTAGCTATACCAGGTTAAATAAACTAGCGGGACCGCTTGCCTCGTTTTGTTATTTGATTTATTTTGATGGTGGTATGATTTTTCTTGATTGAGCCATGCTTCGTCGGTTGGGGTCGCAACGACCTTGATCTGATTTTCCGTGACTTAACCCTAGTCGGTGGAGCGCTCATTAGAATGGCGCCGTTGCCGGGGAGCACGGCTTAGTAGTCGATTTTCTTTTTTCGGTTTTGTTTCTATTTTTCTTTATCTGTTTCCTTTTATTTTTGTTTTCGTTTTTATTTCTTTTTCTTTGTTTTTATTTTCATTTATTTTATTTTATTTTTCTATAATTTTGATCTGACCAAATTCTGTTTCTTTTTCTTGCGAGGGCTCGACGAGCGAGGGAGGCTATCTTAGGAGCACCGAGGCACCCGAGCGAAGCGGAGCAGCTCATTTCTGCATCGAGCCACAGGAGAGCGTAGGAGAGGAGGATGAGAACTCTTGGAGGAGTTGTAGCTTAGTTTTAGTTTTATTTTCATTCATTTATTATTGTAATAACACATGACTAAGACTCTTGGACTTGGCTTATTATCGGGGTCTGTTTCGCCGAGCACCGTTGTGCTCGGGGGACCTAACCGCGGATTTTACGCTGGTTTTGAGTTTTTTGCATTTTCTTTTATTTTTGATTCTCAAAGTTTTTGTCCCTTAGACTTAGGATTTCTTATTTACTATGCTGTAATTAATTAAGGCCCCATCCCTAATTGCTTGCCTGTACCTATATATCGATAAGTGGACCTAATCAATTAAATCACAAAAGAAAAAAAGCTAATTCCATCACCTGAGAGGTCATGTGCCGCTAGAGGCCATATACAGTGCTGGTAGGATCTGTTGTGGCGGACACCGATCGGCATTAGAGACTGGACCCCGACCTCTCTTGTTGACCATTTAGCTATTGTTCTTCTCGAGTAGAAATTTTCTGTCTAAGGCCGATTTCTTCTTGCATCATATAGGTAGTTTTAATTCTATCTTTATTTTATGTGCGGATCACCCTGCATGTAAAAAGCTAGCGTTAGGTATGCATTTCCAGCTTTGCATGCATCATTGTGTTTGACCGTACATCAGCTTTTTCGACTTCTCCCCCCAGTTTTTGGACTTAACATAATAAGGAGAATCGGAAAATTCATTAGGCGTTGTTTGCTTGAAAAATATCTAAAAAAGAAAAACTATAAAATTGGGACTGCTAAACACACTTGACCTTAAAAGACACCTCATTTAAAAATTTATCTTGGGAGAGCAATCCCCTCATTGTCTGGTTTGGATGAGCGAGAGAGTGACCCGCACACTAGGCTAGAGCCATATCCGACCCCTTTTCAGACTACTAGTTTCAGGTTAGTCATTCTCCAGTGAGGATCACTCCGGTCTCCGGTAAAGCATGCCACGATATCCTTAACAGAGCGAGTTGATCAGGTAACCGATAAACGGTCCACAACTTGTACTGGTAGGAAAGATCTAGCCTTGGGATCGAGACAGTCTCCTGAGAGTGTTGGATTCCCAACATCTCACTTAATCGCTCTGATAGACTTATTGATCACATAATAAAATCCACAAGATAAAAGATCGAACCTTTGCGGTCATCGGCTCTGCGTGAGAGGGTGAATTGGGGGTTTGTTTGCCTGATCTTGTGTGTTTTCCAGATTCCATCCACCTTCCTCTCTTCCATCTATCTTCCTCCCAGTTCTTTTCTCCCCTCTAGCTATCTATCTTTTTCCTCCCACCCTCCTTTCATTTCTCTTCTCCCTGTCTTTCCAGGGATGATGGGTCACCCTCGGACCCCTGGAGGTTTCGATGGGCGTGGATTGTGGATCCTCCTTCAATAATCGGAGCAACGAATGGAAGGAAATGGTGGTCGGATCGTGTCGTGGAAATTAGGCAAAAATCGGGTGAAACCGGGTCCAACCGAAGGAGGTAGTTGACCGGAGTCAACAATCCGCCCTGGACCAATCAGGTACGAAAGAGGAAAACGACAGAATAGGCTAAACGACAAAATAGTAGGGAAATTCAAAAACAAATAGATAAAAAATAATAAATGATTTTAAATTAAAAAATAATTAAAAGGAAAAATGTTTATTTTTTCAAGGGATTTTTTATATGATTTTTATTTTTTTATGAAAAATAAATTATGGTATATACAATATAATACATGTATACAATACCTATGTATTTTGTACAATTATTTTTATTTTATTATTTTTACACAAATACCCCAATTTTATATTTTATTCATTTATAACATAAATTTTGGAGTATAAAGCAATTTTTTGTTTTAATTTTATTATTAATTTACAAGTATAAAATAAATAGGGGAGGATACACATATACATGTATTATATACAAGTAAGATAGAGAATGTTATTCTAATTTATTTTATTTTTCTTATTTTTATTTTATTTTTAGAAATATATAGAAGGAAGTAAAATCATATTTTTATATTTATTTTTGTAAAAATAAATTATATACACACATGGTGTGTATATACCTGGTGAAGTGGCCCTATCTCTCTCTACTTATTTTATTTGGCGATCAGGCCAGTACTTGGCCCTCTCTTGGGTTTGGGTCACTCAGTATTTATTCTAAATACTTCCTTCTTTTTCTTTTATTCTTTATTCTTTTATTTTTGCACAAATACATGCTAACTATGATATATTAACACATGCATTCTTATTGCTAAGTTATTGTATTTACAACTATTTACATGATGCTTTGCTAAGATAATTAGCTAAAATAAAAGAATAAGAGTGATGAATGAGGATTCATCACACACCCCCCATACTTTACTTTTGCTAGTCTCTTAGCAAATACTTATTTGAAAAGGAAGTGAAAAGAAAAGGAAAAGAAAAAGAAGGAGAATCAATGTTGATTATTAAACTTATCTTCATTAAACTGAAGTATGGAGCTCAGTCAGGCTGTTGGATTATTAGTTTGTCGGAACCTTAGTTGGACTTAGGTTTAAAAGTCAACAGCCTCAAAGTTCCACCAGTCTATGGTCAAGACTCCTTAATAATCCAAATCAGAAAAAGTCTACATACACAAACTCTAATGACCATGAATCTTTCCTTGTACTGTATAAGTGATATGTAGCTCCCCACCTCAGAAGATGGCAAAGCAACAACCCCCCTCAATAAGGTAACTCTAATGCCCTAGTCTGGACTCTCTTTCCTCTAGGAGCGGGGTATTCCCTTCTAAGTTCAAGTTCAACCGGCTCAAGAAGAGGAGGAAGAAGAGAATGGACCATGACCAGTGTAGCCATGTATCCTAGGGAGACCAACCAGTGTAGCTAAGTCTCCCTGCTGCAAGCTTCATGAGATGGGAATGGAAAACATAAGATTTGCTTTATTTATCTACATACACCCCGGTGGGTATTTTATTTTCTATCAGACCCACCACTTTTTTGGAGTTTTTATTTATTTTGCACATTTTTTATGTGCATATGTACAACATATCTACATGGTGTAACATATATACATAAGGAGTTTTTCCTCTTGAGACAATAGACTATCCCTCTTTTGAAGCATTATCGCAACCCACAACTCCTGTCTTTAGACCTCAATGACGCCAGACCAAGTTGAGACGCACTTTCTTCACTAAAAGAAGACGAGAGGTTCCTCCTAGAAGTACTACCCTCGTATGCTACCCCAAGCCAAAGAAGATTGCATCCTCACCAATTTATCTGCAGAGAGCTATGTGTACGGTGTTGGTGCAAGTAAAGCCATTGTCTGTGAGAGTCATGTGTGCGTTGTTAAGTGTTCTACTTAGGCTCATCAAGATGACATATGATCATAGCCTAGTGGACTCAAAGATTTAAGTCCCAAATGGACCTGAAAATTCTTAACCCTAAGCCCTATAAGATTCCTCTTAGAATTAGGTGGATTAAGGTCTTAACCAAGCTCCATTTTCCAATTTATATTCTATCATTCTTCTGGGCATACTGTGCTGGACGCCCGCAGAGATCAGACTGATCAGATACGAGAATCAGGTGATTTCAATGCTGGGATGAGAGTGCACTCCATAAGCGATCACAGAGAGCAGATGTGAGTTTCAGACAACTCCTACATCAGGATGATGGGTGAGCATACCAATCAGGAAGCACAGCCAGCTTCTACATTAAGTCACTTCATTCTAGATTTGGAGTTCATTCAGAGACTGTCGAAATTTTCAGGGGAAGTGCACGAGGAGCCATATCTTCATCTGTCTGAGTATGAGGAGTTCTGTGTGACCCATGTATATTTAGATATCACTTCTGATGAGCGGATGTTGAAGACCTTCCCATTTTCACTCCAGGGAAGAGCCATGAGTTGGCATAGACGATTGGGAAGGAAGTTTGCTACGTAGGGAGGGTTACACTTAGAGTTTCTACAGAGATATTATCCCCAGCGTAGAGCAGTTATGATGCAGTCTTTCATCATAGATTTTTCAGTAGACCCCCAGGAGCCATTGCATGGTTCATGGCCGAGGTTTCTTGACCTGTTGAAAAGATTTCCGAATCATGGACTTTCGTCGACAGACCTCGTTGAGATCTCCATAAGGGGGATGACCAATGACTGCTGAGCAGATTGCACTGGTAGTTACCTCATGTGGTGATTCACACCACAGTTCCGACATTGATATACTTGCTACCATCTCGAGGGCACTTTCAGAGATTCCATCTTCACGAGATGCATTAGTCAAGATAACACACGAGGGTGATACAATACCAGTAGGGTGTGCCACACTTTATGAGGACACAACTACTACACACCAGATTGAGGACATGGATTCTGCTGCAGTACAGACGATGGATGTGATGACTGCCACATTGGATGTTCTGACCCAGAGATTGATCAAGTTCTCGTTAGTCTTCCAGCTAGAGTTCGAGTCAGTACCATGCTTTTCAGTTACGGTGTCTTGGATATCAGATCTTCTGATATGGCAGGAGATAGAGGAGCCCACACTACTACAGTCGTCAGTCCAATCATTTCAGTTTCCGTTTCCGGCTTACTCAACTTCTACTCTGCAGAGGTACTTCTCTGATTCAGATGGACATCATGACTCAGACCAGCAGCCAGAGCTCGATGAGGAAGACCATTTTGAGATGACAGATATAGACAGTCCCATATTTGAGCCTTTTGTTCTCCAGTTTGATGAGATAGATACATTCTTTGAGGACCAGATGTTGGCCAGAACTGCCGTAGCTCGAGGATCAGTTTCAAACACTTCGACAGCTTCCGCGTTGTTGACCAATATCATTTCCTATTTCCAGATTGTTCAGAGGCATACTTCAGCTAATGAAGCATTTTAGTACGAGGAGTGGGTGCTTGATAATGGCATAGATTCCCAGTTAGACTCTGATTCCTCTTTCTTTACCGATGATTTTGCATTACTCCCCGAGGGTTATCTGCGGGAGGATTCTGCATGCTTTGTGTACTTGGTTTCACTTCCTGGATTTGCATCCGATCTGTCGGATCATGAAGCTGAGTCTTCTGAGATTCCTGATCTTTCTGAGTCTGAGTTGTCTCACCTCGATGACTCTCGTAAAGATGAGATGATCTTTGAGATATTCGATGATATTGCTGATATTCCTCCATTATATACGTCAGATATTGGATCTTTTAATGAGTCTCTTGATCTAGATCTCCCATATCTTTCGGAGACAGTGATTAACATGGAGGATTCCATGACTGATCCTTCTTTCTCCACGTTCAACTTCTTCGGCTCTACCATTCCATTCAAATCTGATCGTGAGCCGATGAGTTCTTTTATGTTATCGGATTATGATGTCATCTTCCCATATCCTTGCCCGGTAGCGGACACCCGCTTAATTGCCTACTTGGGTGTCTTTGTTCATATTATTGACTTCGTCGTTGTTCATCTACCACGACTACAACGACAGTACGACATGCGCTTTACAGATGACGTCATGAACCTTGATACTTCATTGTTCTAGCATTTGTGCCCAGCTAGGGGCGTAAACTCTAGCGCTTATTGAGAGACACCTCAACATTATCCACTTTGTATATATGTGTTTCGTCATGATTTGTTCCTTCCTTCTTCCATTTTTGTTTTACACCCCAGGTCTCGTTTAGGATTATTTTTGCTATACTTAGGATGTACCTTATCCTAAGTATAGGGGGATGTAAACACCGAGTTGTTCCTTTTCATCCTGTTTCATTACTCTTGTCGTTACATATACTTAAGGATCCTTCACCTTAAGAATAGGGGGAGTAATGTCGTTCCTTTCATCTTGTATATATTTGTCTTCATTTCTGTTATTCCCTCGCTTGTACTCCACACTGTTCATATTTCTTCTATACCCTAAGTATAGGGACGGACAAGATGAGTAATTGTAGACCCTGTACATTCTTCCACTTGTATTTCGCTTTTTGTACAGTTTGCTATACTTAGGATTATTTGATCATAAGTATAGGGGGAGACACCGAGATCCTTTTTCATCCTATTCTTTGATTCGTCGTACTAGTACAGTTTTTCTTTTCACGTCCCTATACTAAGCACGAGTTATGTCTTCTTCATCACTCTTGATCCACTCTGAGGACATCATTCGAGCTAAGTATAGGGGGTGTCGTATATATTTCATATATACTTTAGCCATAACTTGTACTTTATGTGAGTGTGTTAATAAATAAAATGGCTAAAATCCTTTATCTAAAAACCCATAAAAATTTAAAAATTTTCTTGTACATAAAATTCTTTCTCACACATACATAGCTATTTATAAAAATTATTTTTGTACAAATGTTTGTAAAAATATTTTGTGTGTAAAAAGTTTGTAAATTTTGGTATCAGAATTATGTATATAGTGCAAATTTTTTGTAAAATGTTTGAAAAACAAAAATTTGCAAAAACCCTTGTGTAAATGTGTGTAAGTAGTTTGCAAAACTTCTGCATTCATGCATTCATCCATTCAAACATTTTTAAAAAAATTTGCACATTTTCAAAAATTTGCATAAAAAGATTTTTGTATATATTTGTACAGTTTTTCTAAATCATAGTTGACATTTAAACTATCCTGTACGGTTCGTGCACCCATGCTCCATACTTCTCGGACCCTACAACATATAAAACCTCCTGGAGCCCCATCTTCTTCAACATCTTTGGCCGCTGCCCTTGTCTCCGGTGACCACCTCCTCCCATGAGTGACAGCGTGTGAAGGAGCGTGTTGCAGTGAGGTTTCGAGCCCCGTAGCCCTAGATTCGGCGTACACTCCTCCGTGCTCCACCGCGAGGTGAGCTCAGCCTCTGAGACCGTCGACCCATTGAGGCAATGACCCCTGGAGGTCCTTGACCTCCAGCCCAGATGACTTCGTCCATCAGGTGACCTAGATTTAGTCTTCCTTCGCCTTTAATTCACATTTTAGGATATTAGCATAGTTTCCATAGCCGAGCTCCGGTCACCTTGGCCGGAGCTTTCCCTGGTCTTTCTGAGCAGTCGACCACCTCCACGAGACTTCTCCCCGCCTTCTACGCCCATCCACCCATATCGTTCTTCCTAGGAACGAGCTCCGGGCTCTCCTCTATCATTGCTTCGCTGGAGAGAACGCCACACTCCCCCATTCACCCATTTCGCATCTTGATGGGTCGAGGCATTTTGCCCGTGACCTCGTGGTTTGTCTGTGCAGGTCAGAGCGCCAAAAGGACCTCATCTGGAGGTCAGTATACGCGAGCACAACCGCTCCAGGTCTTCCAGCTTCGCTAGGCCTTACTCCTTGGTCTTGGCCTCATTGGAGCCACTCCACAGCTGCGGACCGTCACCAGAAGCGTTTCCCCCATCCTACAAGCTCCGGAGGACATCCCTGCCACGCATATTGATCGATCGAAGCTCGTCGGAGGCGAGTTCTTCACCGTTCTTCCAGGTGTCACCTCCACTGTTGGATCGAGGTCCCCTCCATGCCTAATCGTAGCCGTTCATCCTCCGGTGGTCCTTGATTGTTCGATCCATATGAGGATCATCTCTCAACCGTCCATCGTCGAAGAGGCATCCGAAGATGTCAACCGTCTGATTATAAGTGGAGTGCTATCGACCGTTGGATCGCTAATAAAGATGGGTAAATTACACTTAAGCCATGTCTCATGTCTCATTTACTTTTTAGTCCTATAAATATTTTTAGCAGCTGTTTTTTATTTTGGACAAATTACATCTAGGACCTTGTGCTTCTAATATTTGCATTTTAGTCCCTTTATTTGTGTATCACGTGGTCTGTCACGTGACCCCCTGGGTTATTTGCATTATAGGCCATGGACTTTATTGTTGTTCTTGAATGAAGTTTTATTATATGTATTTGCATTTATATGCCTGAGTGTCTGGTTCACATGCTTCCCATGTGTGGATTTGGACTTTTTGCCAATTTAGCCCTGAATTTTTTATGCATGTTATTGTTTGGTCCCAAAACTTAAACTATTTGTAATTTGGTCCATGTGATCCGTGTGTTTTGTTTTTAATTACATAAATAGCTAACTTGCTCCAAAAATTCCGAGATTTTGACACGTAGCTCCTGCTAGAGTACCAAGTCTCTATCCAACATCCGCAATCGAGGCCTCGCCTTCGACTCCTGAACCACCGCATCTCCCATGTGCTCCCAGTGCCTCTACAGCCCAAGTTTCAGAGCAGCTAGCTCCTCTGAGTCTCTCTCCATCCAACAGATGCCTTCCGCTGCCGAGGGCTAACCCGAGACCCTCCCCACGTGAGAAGCACATACTAGGAGGGGTCTTTTGCAAAGAAGGCCCTCAAAGTTTGCTCATCCTCAACAGAGCCCCCTCCAACCAGGGTCACCTGTTTCACATGTGGCCCCTAGTGAATTTTTCATAAAAAGATCCTCTAGGTGTCGATAATTCCACTCGTGCCCTATTCTGCATTTTGTTATCCTATTTAATTGTCTATCTTGCAAGTAGACCCCTCTCTTCCATCTGTCATTTGAATAATTGATTTGCGTCATTTTATTATTGAAAAAATTACATTTTGTTCAGCAACTACTTCTTTATATTGTGTAATGCTTGTGATATTTTTATGCTCTGTGGTTATTTAATAATTAATATTTTGTAGAAATTTGCATATTTTGCCCAATCTATGCTTAGAAATTCATAATTTATTAACCATAGCTCAAAAATTGCCAAAAATTCACTTATCATATAATTAGTTATTATTTACACCGTGCCCAAAAAGATTTGCATTAGCATGCATCATTTGCTCTGTAAAAATCATTTTGTGTATTTTAATAATTAATTTTTAATAGGTAGGGTTTAGGATTTTTCTAGGACAATTCATTTATTGATCTGTCTTTGATAATTTTAATTCATGAAAATAAAGATGTTTAATATTTATTATAATAATTTTTTGTAATTCACCTTGTTTGCATTCCTTAATTCATTAAATATTCATATTGCAACAGAAAATTCCAAAAAAATTATATTGCATTTATTTCAACGTAATTCACATCTTGGCCAAGTTTCATTATTTTTGGACCTCGATTAAATGACAATTGCATTTCGATCCTTAAATATTGGCCCACATTTCATTTGCATTCGAAAAGTGCATTAAAAATACCGAAAAATATTCTGCCTTAAAAATCGCACTTAAAATTTGATAGACATTAACCTAGGTTGTTCCTTTACCTCATCGAGTTCGACCTTGGGGCTTGCCCATGCTAAATAAACATAAAACCACTCTAAATTAATTGGATTAAATAATTAAGTGGTTATTTTTTGATTGATTATGATTATCTGCCTACAATGAATTACACATTTTTATTCACACATTGATTCCCATAAATTAGTAGAGGGTAGTTGCTAGATTCATCAACCATTCCTGAAGTGGTGGAAGCTATTCATTATATTGTTGAGGTCCCACTTCGCCAGGCCATGACCCAATTATCTGCACCCAAACCCAAGAAAAGAAAACGAAGAAACATATCTGAACGCTACATTCTGACCATGGTCACAGACTATGCCATCACCCACCGTCCACACATTAGGAAAGGGAAGGTGTTACACCTCTTGTGAGATGTACCATTTCTGTCTAGTGATCATACTCTCATTGATGATGGTGCTTCAATTAATATAATACCCTTCTCGTTGGTACAATCTCTTCATCCAAGCCCTCTCAAGAAGATCAGGATGATTTGCCAGTTTGGTGATGGATCAATAAAGAGGCCAAGGGGTATTCTAGATAATGTTGTCATTTAGATCCAGGGCATGAGATTCACAATAGATTTTGTTGTATTGCCCATGGAGACCTCTACCCCTATGGAGCATCCTCTAATCATCTTGGAATGACCTTTTCTTGCCACAACGGCGTGATTATTGACTATGGCTATGGACAGATTCACTTTCATTCTGCTGGCGAGAGTGTTGTCTTGATCACTGCACCCACTACCGACCAGAGACCTGCATCTGATGAGAGTGTACCCGTGTTAGCCGACCCTGAGGACTATGACCTATGTGCTGATATTAGAGAGGTTCGCTTTATTATGGATGAGACTGAGACCTGAGAATTCCTCTTCAGAGAGGAAGACTCAGAAAGCATAGACCTTGGAGCTGCCCTTTATTATGCATGGCGACACATTGGTGACTTCCGCAAAACATTTACACCATATACACCTTAGTGCGGATGGTAAACTTAGGAGAGACTTCAAAGGCTGAAACTGACTATACTACTTCCACCGACCAATTCGTGCCTTTTCGCTTTGAGACTGCTAAGGATATGCCCCATGTCGATCATGATCAGGTTAAGTTAGTTGAGGACCCTGATATCGACTTGCACTTTGTTAGATCCATTCCTCAACGATCATGCAAGAAGGTACACTTTCTATCTTTTTGATCTCTGTATAGCCTCCACTTTGTATATCCACATTTTTTTCTTCCCTCCATCTACCGTTTTGCTCATCCACCCCATTTCATGTGTTTTCCTTGCTTAGGACATACTTTGTGGACGAGCCGAGTGTTCTTTCTATGGTCTGTTTCATCACTTCTATTGTTTCCTATACCTATGGATATTTTACCCTAATTATAGGGGGTGATGTGTACATTCTCTCCGCATTTTTTTCTTTCTTATATGATTTTTTCTTAATCCCCTCAATTGTCTCCTCTCCTTGTTATACTTAGGGATATCTTACCCTAAGTATAGGTGGAGACAAACTGAGTTTTGATATGTTCGTTCCCACCCTCAACCCTCCCTGCATGTAGAATATAGTCCTCTATACTTAGGATTATTCCATCCTAGATATGGGTGGGGGACGGTTGACTTCTCATTCATTCATTTCTTCATTTTGTTTATTATTCTTCCATTGTTGTAGTATAGTCTTTTGTATACTCAGTACGAGTTATGACTTCTCTTTTTCTCTCTGATCTATGATGACATAGCTCGATATAAGTCTAGAGGGGTCGTATATACGTTGTATATTGACGAGTCCGATAACGCCAGGTTAAAAGAAGTTGTTTTTATCGTCGAGTGTGAAAAATAATTAAAGTCGTTCGTTGTAGGCGGCGATCGGAAACGGTCAAGAAATAACCACAAATTTTATTCAATTTCAATCAAGTCGTTTTATGTTTATTTTACTAGGGCAAGTCCCAAGGTCGATCACAAGGAGGCAAAGGAACAACCTAGAGATATGTCTATCCAATCTCGTGTTCGGTTTTCAAGGCGGTCTTTTTTTTGGAAATTTCAATGCAATAAAGGGATGCAAAATACAAATTCAACCTATTTTAGGGACTAAAATGTCAAATACGATCAAACGATGTCCGAAAAATACGAAACTTGGCCACAATGTAAATGATGATGAAATGAATGCACTGTAATTTTTTGGAATTTTTGGATGCAATATGAAATTTTTATGAATTTTTAAATGCAAATAAATGATTTTCAATATTTAATTTTAATAAATATTAAACCTACTTATTTTCAAGAAATAAAATTATCTAAGATCTATCACTAGGTGATAGATCCCAGAAAAATCCTAAATCTCGAAAATGTGGGGTTTAATATCTATTAAAAATTAAATACTAAAATATGCAAAATGATTTTTAGAGAGCAAATTATGCATGCAAATGCAAATCTTTTTGGGCACAATGTTAAACACAATAATCTTTACAATGTGTGATTTTTGGGGAATTTTTGGAGCAACGGTTAATCAATTACAAAATTTAGAGCATGGACTGGGTAAACTTCGCAATTTTCCACAGAAAAATTGATTATTAATTAACCATTAATTAGAAAAATATCTACAGTATATCAAAATGTAGAGAATTAAGCAACAAACACAGTGTTATTTTTAAATAAATAAAATAACGTAAAGAGGAGGTTCATAATAGAGGGGGAACACAAGGGTATAAATTCAATAAACAAAACAGATAAAATGCAAAGTGCAGGGAGGCCTAAATTGAATTAGCGATAATCTGGGGATGAATTCTGCAAATATTCCAAGGGGGCACGTGCTGCGTACGTGCCCTTGGAATGGAGGGCTGGCGCGTAATATGGAGGAACCCGGGGGGTCTTGTATAAATTACCTGGGCTTCTGACGTGCTGCTGACGTACCCCCACACGCACGCGCCTCGCACGTGGGGGGTATCGGCCCTGGAGGCCGGCCTAGCAGAGGGGCGGAGTGGGTCCGGCGTTGGTGCGGTGGGCACAACCCTCTGGAGGTGGTCGATGACGGCGGGGACGGTGGAGCTCGTCGGTGCAGGGGTTGCAGCTGCTGTGGAGGGGGGCTGGCCAAGGAAGGTGGAGGGGCTCCTACTGAGTCGTTGAAGACCGGAGCTGGAGCGTCGGGAGAGGAGCACCAAGCTCCTGGTGAGGGGGAGTCGAAGACGGTGGAGGGCGTCGACCGGCTGCTGGTGGCTAGGTCTTGGGTGAAGGAGCAGCTCGTGATCGTTGAAGGCTTCTGGGCGGAGCTCCCGGTGGCGAGGTTGCGAAGGCGGTCGATGGGGGTGGAAGTCGGTGCAGGAGGAGGTTTGTCGGAGAAGATGTAGAGGTGAAGATAGTAACTCGGTGGCTCGACGGCTGTCGAAGAGGTACCGTAGCGGGAGCACGTCGTTGGAGAAGACGTTGATGCAACGAGGGCGGTGAGCCCCTCAGATCTCGTCGACGGCAAGGCCTTAGTGCTGTCACCACCGGGCCTTGCCTGGAAGAATCAGCAGATCACCTGAAAAGGGGGCGGCAGGGGTTTTTAAATAGGGATGGTGATGGAGGGAGGTTTCAGGTGGTTGGCGGAGATTGCGGGTGAGGGGCGACGTTTGATGAGCGAAGAAGGCGGAGGTAGTTAGGATGGCGGCGGTGGGCGAGCGAGATTCGCGGGCGGTGGTTGCGAGGGAGGGGGTCAACGGCGGTTGCGAGATGGGAGGAGCGACGGTGGCGGAGTTTGTTGTGGAAGGGGGTGACGCATGGGGAAGAAGGCCAAGGGCCGTCCGATCGGCCGAGATCGGACGACCCAGATCGTGACATGCGGTTGGGGAGGTCAAAGAGTGGGGAGCGGCACGTGCGGAGCACGTGCCTAGGGGCACGTGCGTCGCACGTGCGGGCGCTTTTTAAATTTTTTTATAAAAATGAAATTTAAAAAGCCCAAAAATCACTAACACGTGGCGGCCTCTGGGGCTGCCACGTGTCAGCACCAGAAAATTCGACAATAATTATTTTATAAAATCAAAAAGAAATAGTAAACGACCTCAGATAGAAAGCGTTTCTTCACAAAAAATGCTCGTCTCGACGAGATCTACAACTTTCATGAAGACATCAAACCCTAAATCGGTCAAATGTAAAAAGTGAATTTTTGGGGTATCCCATCTACATAGAATACCTTGATTTTACGGTTTTGTAAATTTTTTTGTCATTTTTAAATACGATAAAAATCCGGAAAAATATAGAGAAATCAAAGATAAAAGACACCTAAATATATTTTTTTGGATTTTTATAAATAAAGAAAATTTGTACATAAATTAGAGGTCAGAAAACCGCCAAAATATACAATGTACAAAAGAGGCCCAAAACCCAACTTTCACATACGAGCTCCGATTCACTTAAACTTGGTCTTGTTTTGAAGGTAATTGAATGTACATTAGTTTAAAAGTGAGTAGGATCAAATCGGACACTGGATGGAGAAGATATGGGGCTTTTAGTCCGAAAATCCTGAAACTAGGGTTTGGGTTTTTGGTCCACTTACCTGAGTTAATTATTTTTTTTGTATTTTTTATTTATTCTTGTTAGTGATGTGTACACAGTGGAGGTGGTCTTGGGTCATTTGGAGTTAGCATGAATGAGTTAAAAATCCGAGAAGTTAGACTATTTATAGGTCATTTTTGGCTGGGATTTTTGGCTTCTTATTTTATGCAGAAATTAATGCTAAAATGCAATTCTTATGAAATCATGCATAAATGCTAATTATGCGAAATAAATACAGAAATGCAGTTAATTTTGAGGGACTTGAGTTTAATTAATGAGACTTAGAGTGGTGAATCCGAGATTCATCATCCCCCTATACTTAAACCATGCTCGTCCCTGAGCATCAAAAAGAAATGCCATGAAGTGAAATGAGACTGGGTTCCATACCAAGACCATGAACTGAAGGTGAAAGTGAAACTAGGCTCGACCTTTGGATTATTAGCGTGTCGGAACTTCTGTGAGACTTAGAATTTTAAAAATCAACAACCCTCAATTCTACACATCATTGACACAGTTTCGACTCAGAAGTCATCTTAGATCAATCCTCTTCCCAAAGTATACCCTATGAACATTGAATAACCGACTCATGTGTGTGAAGGGTTTTAGCTCTTCCCATCCAGAATGCCAGACTACCATGCTCCTCTCCTCTCCAGTAACTCGTCCTCGGGGAGTCAGGTATTTCCTTCTAAGGTCTGTCGCGCTGTGTTCACAATCGAATGAGGGAGAAGTTAGAAGAAAGAGAAAAGACTTGGAGGGTGGCCAGTGTAGTCACCTCTCCTTGTGAAGATGGCCAGTGTAGCCGAGTCTTCACCAAGATCTGCAGGTTTCTTGAAGCTTGGACCTTTTTGGTCGGATTTTTATTTGGTAGAATGCTTCTTTGTATTTGGAATTTTTGGTGGTTCTGCTTGGATATTGTTGTGCCCCTACGGATATAGAATCTTTTTGTTCCGTACATTTTTTGGGGTCTTAGAAAAAATTGTGCCCAGCCGTCCATCCCTTTTTCGAAGCTTTATTTCAACCCGTACTCCAGTCTTTAGATTTCCACGCTACCAGAAAAGAGACTCACACAGTCTTCCAACATCCCGTCTGGGTTGAGCTAAGTGCATAGTGCGAGAGTGCGAATTAGTTCCCTATTCCAGAGTTGTACCTAGAATGAAGAGATCAAGTTAGACACTAAGAGTCAAACGTTGTACACTGTCATGTAGAACTTAAGGAATTAAGTCAAAAATACCTGAAGCTCTTAAAATCCTATTTCTCAGTGAAGTTCCTCTGAAAATTAGGTGGATTAAGGTCAAGTCCAGACCACTCTCGGTTTCTACTCATAACTTGGTTTAGAACCCAATGACTTTTCACAGATGCCAATGCATGTGATGTTGGATGAAGTGCAGGTGTGTGCTATGCAAACACAAAATTTTTGCTTTTGTTTTTGTTTTTTGTTTTTTTTGACATTTTATGCAAGGGACTTTTTTATGCAGAAAATGGAATAAGAAGCCTTCCTTTTTTTCAAAAATTTTGGCACGGTTAGTGTTAGTAAAAAAACTTTTTTTTGTGCTTGTTTGTTGTTTTTTTTTCAAGTTAGTACCCACCCCGTAAATACATATAGACTTACGCAAAAGTACGAGATATAGGTAAAATATATACAAAGTATATATACAGACCCCCTATACTTAGCAAGTGCTGTGTCCTCAGAGCACAAGAAGCGGAAGGCATAGATCGGGCTAAGCGTAAGGGAGTGGAAAAAAATGAAAAGAAAAGCGGTCAGGAAATGAGGAGAGTATATACAGGTGGATGTCGGTTCCCCCTATACTCAGGCTCTAGTCAGCCTAAGTGTAAGAGAAGGATGGAAATGGAGTGATTGGGAGAAGGAGTGTGACGAGAGAAATGATATATACAAATGGCATCGGTCCCCCCTATACTTGGGCCTGGCCTAAGTAGAGGAAGAAGCTGTACAAGGGAACCGATGTGGTCGGGAGGGAGGGTGGGTAGCCGATGATTAAGGCGGTTTTTTCCTGATCTTTTTGTGAGCCTGTGGTAGGAGATCGTAGTGATGAGTCGGAGATGAGGCATATGATTCCCAACTACAATCAGTGTCATCCTCAGAAAAATCATGATGGATAATAGATGAAGTATTTGAGTCAGATGAAAGACATCCATCATCAGAGTTATCCTCAGAGGAGTAGCATTTGAAAGTGGACATACTCCAAGTATTCTGGTCTTTTTGTTTCTTCAATTGTTTTCTCAAAATTCGTTCCTTCTTGGGGTCAATCGGTTTGTCCTCAGATGAATACTCAGAAGCACCGGTCTCAGTCGGCTCATATGAAATAATTCCAGTGTACTTGAAGAGTGCAGGAGCATCATCTTTGGATGAGTAGTAGTTAGGAATGAGAGTTGTCCAACGGGAATTGAATTTTGGATCCTTACGAAGATATGACTTTAGAGCTGTCGAACAGACTTCACTCATGTATACCACCTTTTCTGGACCTGATGAGGGATCATCAGTTGATTCCTCTTCCGAAAGGTCAAAGGTGACTCTCTTTTTATTTCATTGTGAAGGTGTCGGTTCACTTGAGTATCCAGATGAATAGCCATTGGAATTCTCCTTGATCGGTGCTCGGTCTGCGTGCTTGTTCTTAGTCTCCCGAATGTTTGAGCACTCTCGATTTGGGATGATTTGGTCAAGATATTCAGAGAATGTTGCTCCAGGGTGTGACCATGCATATGTCTCTGGATCGTAGTAGAAAGATTTGTCTATTTTGAGATCCACGGGAATTGAAATACTGGGGAGAGTCTCTGCATGTTCTTTCTCAATTGATTCGATGTTGGCGCATTCCTGTGTCGAGTTGATGTAATCCATGTAGTCAGAGTAGGTTGACCCAAGGTGTGCCCATGCATAAGTCTCCGGATCATATGATTTATATACATGATTCTCCATGGTGAGAGTGGCTGGGAATGGAGCAGGGGGGGATTTTCTAAACCAATAGTCTCATCAACAACCGCTATCTCAGGTGTGGCTGCGGGATAGGGCTCTTCTACCGTTTCATGGTTACGGTTGTCAGGGACTTCGTGGGTTGCCTCAGAAGATCGTGGTTCCTCAAAGATAGGGTCGGATTTAAGTGCTTCCAATGCTGTGAAATTGATTTACCGAGTCTCGTAATCGATACTCACCTTGGCCAATGCCAAGAATGGCTTTCCGAGAATGATTGGAGACTGGGTAAATTCTCCTTGATGCTCAACATCAATGATCGTGAATTCTACTTTGAGCGGAGCACCTTAGAATTTCATGATGACAGAAATAATTCCTCTCGGTCGTTTTATCGATCGGTCCGCTAATTGTACAATCTCTCGTATCTTCCGAATCGGTCCGAGTTTGAGTTTATGCAATACAGAGGCCGGGAGGATATTAATCGGTGAATCGTCATCAATCCGAGCATGGGTGAAAATTGTGTCTTTGATTTCACAGTCAAATCTGGGCAACCGCTTCACTATGCGGCTCTTGGTTTTTCTCCTCAACACCAAGGAGGAGGCCATTGACAAGATATGTCTTTCAGTCTTTGTTCGTATCCTGCCCGACTTTTTGTTCATTAATTTATCTATTATAAATCTTTTAAGGTCGGGGAAGTGTTCAATGGCCTGTATAAAGGGAAGTTCAAGCATCAAACGTTTTTCCAGTGCTTCCCGTATAGCTGGATCCAAATTCCTCTGATCGTCTTCATTTTCAATTTTTACAAAATTTTCTGATTTTTCAAATTATTTGTGATTTTCAAATGTTTCCATTTTTTGGTATTTTCTGGGTGGTGCGGGGGTGTGGTGTGTTCCTCAGATGAACGGGGGTTCGGGTGTTCGGAGTGATAGTCAGTGGCATAGTCATCTCTAGGGGAAGAATATGCAGAAGTGATATTGTCAGAATCGTCCCAAGGTTCCTGAATATCCTCAAAATTTTCAATCTCAGATCCAATCGTTTCCTCATCCATTTTCATGTCTGAGTTACCAAAGATTAGTCGATCGACAAGTTCTTGAAATCTGTCCTCCATTAAATCAAATTTCTTATTCATCCTCAAAATATTCTCCAAAATCTCTTCATGACCAAGCATGAGAGCGGTTGGGATATGTTTTTGTAATTAAATGTCCTCTTCCATTTTTCTATATGTACTAGAGGAGGAGTCTCTTGAAATATCCGGTGCATGATCATCGTCTTCTGAGAGTACCTCCTCAATTATCATGGAAGGTGGCTGCTCATATGGTCTAGGTGTGTGGGGTTGGTCTGAGGAGAGTTCAATCTTTTGAGTGGTCGAACCTTGATATTGTGGAGTCAACATATAGGGTTGATGTGTTCCTATGTGGTAGGTCCAATCCTCTGTATGAGTGAAGAGGGGGTTGTTATATTCAATCCAAGATAATGATTGTTCATTGGTGTTTAAGGGGAGGGTCGATGGAAGAGGTGAAGAAGTGTTCCATTGGATCATGTGGTTATTATCTCCCATAAATGATGGATTGACATTTACTGAATATGAAGAATGAATTGTACGATCAGCGTAAAGAGGATTGATAAATGAAGAAGTGGAGACCTCAGTCATTTGTTGGTTTGTCTGCTCTGAATACAAAGGGTTGTTATTCATGAAACAGATCGGATTAGCAGAGCGAGATGGTTTATTGGTGGTTGAGGGGGAGGTGTTTTGGGTCTAACCGATACGAATTCATTTTCATAGTATAGATCTGATGGATGTTCGGCTATTTTTGAAAGAGCTGAAAGGAATGAGGGGTTGGATCTGCAAGAGTTATTGGAGAAGAATTCCATGGTAAATTTTAAATCAAGAAAGGAGAGAGATGATTGCACGGGTTAATCAAGAGAAATCAAATGTGCGGCTATTGATCTTGAAATCGGTTCACGCACACCAATGCAAACACAATTCAAACCCCGGGTTCATCAACTCACACAATGAAGCCGTAAGATTTCGGCTATTATCTTTTCAATTTTAGTTGGTGATAAATCAATCTTGGCAAAAAAATTAGCGAGCTGAGATTTCGGATTTGGGCTCTAGCCTTAAGTGCCCTCCTCGCTCACTCAGAAAAATAAAATCATCCAAGGTCGGGGTTGCTCTCCCGCAAAAATTCTTGATTTTATGGGTTCTTAAGATCGGCTATATTTAGCAGTCCCAATTTTAATTAGGTGATCACTGAAGAATTTAGATGAGCACAAATACACGTCTACCGTCCAGTCCCAATTTCCTTTAGATTTATGCGATAAAATCAGAGGGAGAGATTCGGGAAAAGCCGATGCACGCGGAAAACTATGATGAATGCTCAGTCAGAAGACTTACACTGAATCCTCGCAATCTCCATGTGGGATGCTAGACAGAATTTAAAATTTATTCTAAATGCGTGCAAATCGATGAAAACCTCCCTTAAGCAGAAAGTTCTATTAGCAGGAAGAATTGAGTTAAATTTGGCTAAGTTGAACGATCTAATGTGCGTCTTAGTTAAAGTGCAGTGTGGCCTTAGATTCTACGAGCACAATAAAAAATGAAAATGCTCTGAGAGACGTATGTGCATGTCTATTCTAATCGCCACTCAAGTCGGGTCCCACCCTCACCGGAGAGTGAAACAGGCCACGACACACCACAGATAGAATTCAAGGTCTTTTTTACACACACGAGAGTCCAAACGGACGCCACTATAAATGAGCAGAAATTAAAATTTGCAGGAATTTAAAACCTAGACTCTACGCTCTCTCACGACTCGACTCGATCTTAAATTAATTGCTGTTTCTTCGGGTGTCGGTGAAGATGCGTCGGTTTCTTGAAAAATCGCTCCACGTGCGTCGGGCACCTCACAAGAAAAATAAGAGAGAGAATGTCAGAGAGTGACTAAAAAATAATAAAATAAGAAAATAAATGCTGAAAAAGAAAAGGAAAAAATCATGGGATTTACAATGGAAAATTCAGGGGTCCGACTACCTGAATTCGGAAAACCGAACAGAATTTTTCAAAACACAAAACTAAGCCGTTTGCCTCCCCAGCAACGGTGCCATCTGACGAATCCGGAAATCGCGGAGTTAAGGAGTCCTTTTTAGCCATAACTTGTACTTTTGTACTTTAGCCATAACTTGTACTTTTGTATTTTCAATAATATATCTAAGTAATAACAAATTAGAAACATACAAAATTCTTTGTATATACTGATTAATAAATCAGGTTAAAATACTTTTAGAAAATATTTGAAAATTAGTTGAAAATCTTTTTGAAAAATCTTTTGAAAACTATTTTGAAAATGTTTTGTAAAATATTTTCAACCTTTGTAAAAATGTTTTGTTTGTAAAAATTTCTTTTCTTTGTTTGAATAAAATATTTTGAAAAATCTATTTGTAAGTGGTTTGAAAAATGGTTGAAAAATATTTTGAAAAACATGTACATACTGTTTGAAAAATCATTGCAAAATGATTTTCAAATTTTGTAAATGTTTGTAAAAATTATTTGTCAAGATAGTTTGAAAAATAAAATTTTCAAATTGTTTGTGAAATTCTTTCAAATTATTTTGAGAACTATGTACATAATTCAAGCAAATAAGAGCCTTTACAAAAGCTGTATATACAATCTACAAATTCCAAAAACCTAATTATTTTAAATAGCAAGACACACTTTCTTGTAAATATCTGCGCATATTTCTTTTCCTAAAACCTTTTTGTTTTAAAAAATTCCTAAAAAAATTACAAGATCAAAACTCTATAAAAATGTGTAAAATTAAAAATCCCAAAAACATTTGAAAAATCTTTTCAAAAGTTGTATAAAAATTTGCAAAGTTTTTTCAAAAATCCATAAAAAGTTTAGAATTAGAAAATTGCATCAAAAAAATATTTTCCTTGCATTACTCATAGCATTTGAATTTTTCGGATTGCTAATGATAATTGAAATAATCTAAGTAAAATATGAAGATTAGGGCTTGGTTGGACCTTAATCCACTTAATCACAGGAACCTTATAGGAATTGGAATTAAGATGCTCCAGAACTACTAGACTTAATTCTTTGAGACCACGAGACATGGTTCAGTGTCATCTTGATTGCCTAATTAGAATATTTTGGAACGCATACATAACTCTTATTGATAATGACCTATCTTGCATAAATGCACCTTACACTTTGCTCATCTCATTTGAAGTGGTAGAGGGTTGGATTTGACGGCATGAGATACAAGCCAGTGGAAACATCGGAAGTCACACATTTGTGGTCATTGTACCACAACCCGATCCAGTAGCCATGAGGTTTAATGATAGAAGTCGTGGACTACAATAATGCTTCAAAAGAGGGTTAGTCTACTGTATCAAGAGTAAAAAGTCCATATGTAAATGTTATTGTATATAGCATTAAAAAACATGGAAAAATAAAAGGCTCCAAAAAAAGACGGGCTAAATTCCAAGAAAAACCAATTCACGTCGAAATATGTATATATATTTGTATAGTCAATAAGCAAGCTTGAGCTTCAAAATCAAATGTACGTGAGCTTGTAGCAAGATGACTTAGCTATACTGGACAAGAATCCTAGGATAGGTAGCTACACTAGCTGACGTCCATTCTTCTCTCCACCTCCTCTTCTTTAGCCGGTTGTACTAGAATTTAGAAGGGAATACCATGCTTCTCGAGGAAAGAGTTGTTGGATTGGGGAATTAGGGATACCATGTTGGAGAAGACTGATTTTTATCGCTTCAGCCGAGGAGAGCTAAATATCAGTCACATTGTCCAAAATAGATTCATAGTCATAAGGGTTTGCGTATGAGTTGACTTATTCTGAACTGGCTATTGAGGAGACTAGACCAGAGTCTTGTAGTTCTTAGAGGATGTTGTGTTTTAAATCTGTTTCCCAATAAGGTTCCGACCAAACCTAAATATCCAAAGGTTCGACTAAGCTCCAAACTTTGATTTTATTAAAATAAGTTTGAAAATTAAAATCAATCCACTTTCTTTCTTTTTCTTTTCTTTATTTTCTTTTTTGCACTTATAGACATAAGTGTTGCTAGGGATTAACAAAGGCAAGTATGGGGGGGTGTGATAAATCTCCATTTCATCACCTTTATTCTTTCATTTTGGCCTTTAAGCCCTAGCTAAATGCATGTAAATAACATTATTTTGCATAAAATAATATTTGTTATTTATTGTCTGAATATTATATAAAATTCATTGTTTAAAGTCAAAATAAAAGAATAAACAAAAGAAAAGAAAAAGAAATAAAATGCCAAAGGTATTTAATGACCCCAAACCCTAAGACCTAGGCATCATGATGATTGCGTGATAAGGAATAAAGTAGGAGGAGATAAGGCTCAAAAATACAATAAAACCCTAATTATTTGTTCTTCAATAATCCATTTTTGGGACCTATTTTATTCATCATTATTCAGGCCTCAAATAAAGAAATTATGTACATGAAAGTTGTAGATAAAAATACATAAAAACTACAAAATTAATTTCACATAAAATAATATACAATGTACATTTTACACTTAAAATAAAATTCCAAAATTCAAACTTCCCAGACCCATATCTTCTCCATATGAACTCAAAATGCATCAAAATCACTTTAACCGCATATAACTTTTTATTAGCTATTTAATGAAGTGGTTACATTTAATTTGGAGTTAAGATGCAATAGTTAAGTTTTGGACCTCTATTGTATAGTATACCTGAATAAAATATTCATTTTTATTATTCTTTATATTTTTCAATATTTTATATTTTTTATAATTTTGTAAATATTCTTTATAGTATATGTACATCATTAGAATAAAAAAAGTCATTAAAAATATACTAAATAAAAGACTATACAAAAAATACACAATGAATATACTATACATATAGATGTATAATAAATACATCTATTTATTTAGGCGTACAAAGAACATCAGAAAAATACAGTAAAAATATATTTCTCTATATTAGAATATGTTACAAATATACAACTTAAATATATAAAATAATAACATTTAAAATACATAATAACAATTAAATACCTAATATATATATATATGTAAATATACCTATAAATGAACCTCTAAAAGCAACTCATAATAAATAAACTCATAAAAATAAATAAAAATGTAATAAAATATTATATAAATTAACAAATATTTTCATGTTTTAACCAAAAAATAAATAAATCAATTTCTATTTTATTTTGAAATATTTCCAATCTATTTTTTGCCTTGTCTTTTTGCAGATGACGTGCCTAATTAGGGCCTGTCTTCCGTTGATCTAGGTCAACTCCTCTGACCCAGGTCTAGGCTTGTCAGACCTCGTCTGGCCTCTTCTTCCTCGATTTTTGTGGCTCGATTCCTTCATTTTTGATATCAATTTCTTCTTCGACTTTTGGCCTCGATCTTTTACCTTTCATATTGGATCGTCACATCGATCCGATGGCATATATATTGAGTAGTTCACCTCGATCTTCCCCTCCCATTCTTCTCCTATACAAAACGACTCCGCCTCCTTCCTCTCGTCTCGAGTCCACTTTTGCTCGCTTCTTCCCCCTCATTTTCACCCAAAAGGCTTGAGCTGGGTGAAAGCGAGCTCGCCTCACATTTTGCAGCGAGGAGGATGAGTGAAGAGATGTTTCCACCTATCTCCACTGATCGCCGGCGTGAGGTTCCATCTCGCAGCTCCGACCAACTTGAGGTTAGCTCCTTCATCTCTTAGGTAGAGTTAGTCATAGACTTTTATTTTTGCTTTTTATTTTTTGTTTTAATTATGGTTTTAGGTTAGATTAGGTTGATTTACCCTCATCAGAGCTTTAGAAGGCCGTCCATTGTCTACCGTCTACACCCTGTGCCGACCTCTACCAACTACATCATGTCCTTGCCCCTTCGATTCTCCATCATTCCCAACTCACCAGTCACCCAAATTTTGCCTGATCTGGATCTTCGAGGTACTCTCCTCCACCTCGTCAAAACTTGACCCATCTCCACCTCGACCACCACCAAATAATATCTAAGGCCTCCACGTGTATCTTGTGAATCTTTATATCGTATATGTAGGTCTTGAAGGACCCTTATGTTGGCCATTTGCATCAAAGAACTAGCTCGAGGTCCTTCTTCAAGCCATCTTGACCCCCGAACCTATTTGACACCTCTAGGAGCCGCAGGACTACGATAGGAACATGAAGCGACCCTCCGCGATGTTGCGGTGGTCGGAGACGTGCTTCACCAGATCAAAACTCACCCAGAGCGAGTTCATCCTTTGTTCTTCCAAGCCCATCCAGAGCCGTCAGATCAAGATCAGGATCCCCTAACTAGCAATTGACATTCGATACTTTGAGCCTCCATTGTTGAATCCTCCCCAAGGATCTAATCTCAGATGTCCAAGGCCCAACCACTATCGTGTGATGAGGAAATGACGTGTGTCAAGAGAATAATCCAGCGCCGCACGATCCAACACCTCCAGGAGGTAAATTTCATATATGCATCCTGCATTTTTGTATATTAATATTTAATATTAACTGCAATATGGAGTAGTAAAAGTTTTGTAAAAACTACAAGGAGACTCTCGACTTATTGCATATTTGAATTTTGGTCCTTGCGAGCTTAGCTCACATGACGTCTCACGTGAGTGGGGCATTTTGCAGAAGTACCCTCGTGGGTTTTTGGATTGTAATTTAGTATTTAAACTTTAAATATTAGTTGTAAACTTTTGGGTATTTTGCATTGTAGCCCCTTACTTTTATTTTAATTACAAATATACCCTAACTAGTTCAAGTAATTTTTGTGTTTGTTATCAAATTTCTAAAAATATCACCTGTGCTCCAAAAATTATGAAAAAATAGGGTTTCATGCCTCTTTACTTGATCATTCATGTTATAATTTTAATTTTGCATATTAGGCAATTTTCCTATTTATTAAAAATCAAAATAACACATTTTATTTTCTATTTGCTTAAAAAATCCAAAACAATATAAAATTGTATTAAAAAATTCCAAAAATAGTATTTTTTTATTA
The DNA here is from genome assembly GCA_037367405.1 of Ottelia alismoides. Lineage (NCBI taxonomy): Eukaryota > Viridiplantae > Streptophyta > Magnoliopsida > Alismatales > Hydrocharitaceae > Ottelia > Ottelia alismoides. The sequence goes on along the minus strand of JAZKJV010001477.1, from coordinate 46,018 downwards.
TTGTATTTCATACCTCTAGACCAAAAATCCCTAAAAATAGAATAAAGAAAATCACTAAAAATTAAAAAAATCCAAACTCTATAAAAATTATAAAAACTATTCTAAAAAATAAAAAATATTTAAAAAGTATATGAATTTTCGTTTTATTATATATTATTCATCAAAATTTATTGGGAGAAATTTTGACCCTTTTGGATTTTTTAATCATTAGATCAGTTAGTCCTACTTAATTAGTTATTGTTTTCGACTATTTATGAATTTAAAATGCCTTAAAATTAACAAAAAAATTCTTAAAAATCACAAAAACATTAACAATATAAAAGTACAAAAATACTTTATTCTATAATTTTTTAGTGGTATTTATAATTATTTTATCTTATGTTATATATATAGTTATATATAACCCTTTATTATATATTAAAAATGAAAGGAAACTAAAAATCAGAAAATTATAAAAAGAAATAAAAAATATAAAATTAAACATATTTAAAAACTATAAATATGAAATAAAAAAAAGAACTATTTCATTTTATTTTGTTTAAAATCCACACATTTATTCATTGATTCCTTTAGTAATAATTGTACAAAATACACATATATGATTTATTCATCATTTATTTATAAATAATATACCTGCTACAATGACTTATCTCCCTGTGTTCGATACTCTACATACTTACACATATACACACTTTTTTATAGTTGAAATAAATTTTAAGTCCACGTTTTATTTTGCATTGCTTGATATTTATTGTGGGTTAATTGTTGTTAGAATTAGTGGTTCTTATTCGGTCGCCACAACAACTGTGTTCTCACCTTGTGTCATGTTTTTATACCCTTTTTTGAGAAAAAATAATGTATAATTAGTTATATGTTTCTTGATTTAATACATATTTTCATTTCATCTCTTTCATGCATATTGCATTCAAAATCATTTAAAAAAATTACATAACATTTCTCACATAATAGATTAAAGAAAAGAACGCAAAGTCTTGCACTAATTATTTGTTGTCTATAAATATAGGCTCCATGCCCATATTATATTTATAACTTTATTTTTTATTTTCCAGGTCTAGCTTAGAAGAGGCCCAAGGAGCTCCAATCCCCTTCCTCTTCATTTGCAAAAAAAAATGCTACACGATAAAATAGTTGACGTCAACATGACATTAACATCAAGAAAAAAATAAAAAAGGGGCGCTGACATCAGCGATGACATCAACACCCCCATCTTCTTCCCCACGTAGGTCCTCCATCTCCTCGGTTGCTCACGCGTCGCAGCTCTGCCCCCCGCCTCCTTGCCTCCCCGTGCGCTTCCAACGGTCGCAACAGTTCATGCTCTGTCTTCGCGCAACCGGTCGATCCTTTGCCATCAACGCTACATCCATCCCCTCTATAAAGAGGAAGGAAGAGGAAGTAGAGAGGAGGACCCATCACCCGATCGAAGGTTGCCATCTCCTCTACTGCTCCACCGCCCTCTATGCCTCCGCACTGCTCCACCACCCTCGGCCGTCCCTTGATGCCCTCAGCTACCCATCAACTTCCTCATCCTGCCTCTCTGCTGCTTCGTGCTTCACCGCACAAGGTTGGGTACGTACAAGGGCCTTTTTGCAATACTTTTTTTTTGTATTTTTTTGGACCTAAGTGTAATTCTATGAATTAATGATCCAGTTTTTGCGATTTCTCCAATTTTGCTTATTTTATTCTGTGACATTTGCAAATCTATCTTTCAAGTTCTACTTAATTTTAGTTTAGTCCTTAAATTTTGAAAATCTCATTATCATTCTCTGCAATTTTTCATCAAGTATTTCTTTATTAAGTAATTTTCATTTTCATCTAGAAAGATTTCTTAATAACAAGCATACCCTTAGCTTTTCTGAAAATCACATTATACCCCTATATCTTTGAAAAATCATTAAAAATAGCCATAAACTCAAAAAAAATCATCGAAAATCTATGGGATCCTGGAAACATTTGCAATCTATTAGAACTATTTTCATTACAATCTTGGTTTTATAAAATCAAAGAAAAAAATAAGAAAGCCCATCTCTCTTTTTTGTCAATTTCAAAGCAAATCTCTCTCTCTCTCTCTCTCCAAAACTTTGCTATTTTCATCGTGTCCTTGTGTTCAACCCTTGAATTTGCCGCTGCACTCCCCAGGAGTTATTTTTGCTTGTTCATTGTTTATTTATACGAGAATATCAAGAATCGTGTGTGTTCACAATGATGACTAAAAATTCACATCTTAGCACACTGATTTTTCACGCTTTTATTTTGGCGCCATTATCGGGGGCAATAAACATCACATATTTTTTTTCATTAGTTTTTTTGTTTCTAATTATTCTTTCTTTTATTTTCAGGTGCCCAAAATTCCCAAAAAAAGATTTTTTCTTTTTAAGACTCTTTCTCTTTAAAACCTGATTCAATCACAACTGAGCGTAAGATTTTTTCTGAATCCAACCATTCTCATCATTGTGAGTCCATTCTAATTTTAGGCATTTTGTTTGCTATGGAAAAAAATCATGAAATTGGTTAAAATCCATTTTTCTGGTGGTATTCATCTCTGTGGTTCTTCTCACTCTGAGAACAAGAAAATTATTGTGCTTGATCACATAAAAATTAAGCTTCTGGAAAGTCACCACATGGCTCAGATATTAAGCAGTCTAAAATGCTTGAAGTGTTTCACATTGTTCACAATCTCACGTGCTCAAACAAAAACCTTACGTCAGAGCCCAAAATCCTATGTAGATTTTATTGACTATTGAATTAAAGTTTAGCCGCTTCTTAGTGAGGGAAACCTTAGCAGAGTGGGTGATTAAAGGGCTTTGTATTTGGCATCATCCTCAAGGAATACGACAACTGTTCTACGATCCGTATACTTGCACTCATACTGTTTGAAAGTGGATGCAACTAAACATATAAATCATGCCAATCCTTAATCTACAAATATATTTTAGGTCAATTGTTTTTGTGTGCTTGACGGTTTTCTGAGGAACAAATAAAATTGAAAAGATAATTGCATTTGTGGCAACTACTGTTGAGTCACTGAATCGACATTTATATCGTGTTTGTTTTGTGCATATGTGGTCGTAGATCTCTGAATAATCTGCTTCAAGTACCACTTGACTATGACCCAATCTACAAAAGAAGTTTTCACCCATCCCATCCTATTTAGAAAACATATTTCAAATTAGATCTAAATAATATGGGGAACGGGAACAACCCAATCCAATGGAAATTGTTTTGCAACAGTTCTAGTTGTTAAGAGAGGAAAATGCTGCGATTCACCAAATAGTTGCACCACTGGGTCGATCCCATCTATCAACACCAACTATAATCCTGCGACCGAAGATTTGGTTCATTGGGTTCAAATTCTACCAGAAGTTGGAGACTTCGAAATAAAACCCGTCTCCATATCTTTAATACCCAAATTTTATGGAAACAAAACCGAGGATAAGTTGAGATGATATTTGCGAGGGTCTAAAATAATATCCTCACGGAAGGTGAAGATAAAATGTCACTGAGGCGATCGCTCACAGAGTCAAATCGAACAACAGTTAACCCACAGAAAGTATAGATCAAGCAAAGCAAAAAAGTGTTAATTAAACTTTATTATACCCTACAAATAGATGTATAGTGACAAGCAAAGTAGGGGTCGAATACATGAATCAACTGAGGATAGACACTCAAACAATTGGCAAAGAAAGATAATAGTTGATTTTGGGTTATTTTAGGGCTTTTGAAATTTTTATGGGTTTTTAAACTTGTATTTTTGTTTGTATTTTAAATTTTATATTTTTAATTTTTTTTACTTTTAATTTTTTCTATATTTCCTGATTTTTGATTTCCTTTTCTTTTTAAATATAAAATATAAGGATATATACAACTATATATATATATATATAATAGGTAATATATTTAGAAATATTACTAAAAATAAACAAAAAGTGAAAAATAAAAAGTTTTTGTATTTTAAATATTTTTACTATTTTATGATTTTTAGTTAATTTTGTTAATTTTTATGTATTTTTATAGTAAAAAATATCCCAAAATAAGGATTGAATAAATATGATGAATTGATTTGAAGATTAAAATAGAAAAAAGTGTCAAAAATTCTCCAAATCAATTTAATAGATAAATAATAATATAAAGAAAATTCAAAAATAAAAATTATTTTTTTTGGAAATTTTGGAAATTTTGGATTTTTTTTTCTTTTTTACTAGATTATGGAGAGGAATTTTGTTAATTTTTGTGGCTTGTTTTGATTCGTTTTATATTTTCTAAAATTCAAAAGCCTTAAAAAGTGTCTCTGTTTGTTTTTAAAAATGAACTAAAAATATAAATCCTCAAAAAATTCCAAAAAAATTCTTGAGTGTTTATTTTGTTGTGTTTTAATTTCTTTGTGATTTTTGTTTTATTCCCACATTGATAAAACTCCTAACAATTTAAAAAGATTAAAAAGCTTATAAAATTTGTTAAAAATTCGTAGAAAAATCAAAAAAATGTGTTTTCAGTTCCTGTAGATTGCTTTGATTTTATAGTTTCACATAAAATTACTGCTAGGATTTTATAGGTATTTTAAATAATTTTAATTTGCCTTTATATCCAGGCTTTACATTGCTCACTGTTTTTGGCCTTCTTTTATTTTTATAAAATTAATTAAAAATCAGAAAAACCCCATAAAATTCTCAAAAAAACACTTGAATATTTTAAAAACCGAAAAACATTTTTGTTTTGAATTTTTGAGTTATTTTGGCCCTTTAAATAATTGCTTGAATGTGAATTCTGGCCTTTTTCTTTATTTCTTTCCTTATTATAAAATCACAAAAAATAAAAAATTTGAAAAATTAAAAACCATCAAATTCCTTCATTTTCTTGATTACATGAATACTTCATAGGTTTTCCATTCCACGCACCTTGTGTTCAACCCTGATAGCTATACCGGGTTAAATAAACTAGCAGGACCGCTTGCCTTATTTTTTCTGTTTGATTTATTTCGTTGGTGGTCTGATTTTTCATGATTGAGCCACGCTTCGTCGGTTGGGGTCGCAACAACCTTGATCTAATTTTCCAAGACTTAACCCTAGTCGGCGGAGCACTCGTTAGTAACTAACTTGTAAAGTCTGAAAAAAATTAACTTCGGGTGTGTAACAAAAGTTTTTAAAAATGGCTTCTTATTCATTTTTGCATCAAAAAAAATTACTGCCAAAAAAGGCATTAAAAATCTCATAAAAAAGAATTTTGTTTGCGTCTTACGCATTTGCACTTCATCCAACATTTCATGCATTGGTGAAAATCCCTTGGGTTCTGAACCGAGTTATGAGCATAAATCGAAAGTGGTCTTGACTTGACCTTAATTCACCTAATTTTTAGAGGAACTTCATCAAGAAAGAGGATTTTAGAAGCTTCTGGTATTTGACTTGATTCTTTGAGTTCCACATGACGATGTGCATAATTTAATTCTTAGTATCTAACCTGGTTGCCTCATTCTGGGTACTCTTTTAATAGGGAATTAATATGTACTCTCGTACTATGCACTTAGTCAACTCAGATGGGGTGTTAGAAAACTTTATGAGTCTATTTTCTGGTAGTATGGACATCTAAAGACGGAAGTACATGTTGAAATAAAGCTTTGAATTAGGGATGAATGACTGGGCACAATTTTTTCTAAGTTCCCAAAACATGTGCGGAAAGAAAGATTCTATATCCTTAGGGACACAACAAGATCCATGCAGAGCTACCAAAAATCCAAACAAAAAGAAGACAACTACTAAATAAATATTTTACCAAAAGGGTTCAACCTTCAAGACAACATGCAAATCTTGGTGGAGACTTGGCTAAACTGGTTGACTTCACAAGGAGAGGTGACTACACTAGTCACCCTCCAGTTCTTTTCCTCTTCTTCTAAAATTTCTCTCCCTTTTGATTGTGAACACAACCCGACAGACCTTAAAAGAAAATACCTGACTCCCCGATAATGAGTTATTGGAGGAGCGGTTTGCATGGTAGTCCGACATTCTTGATGGGAAGAGCTAAAACCTTTCACATGCATAAGACAACTGTTCAATATTTAGGGGGTATGATTTGGGAAGACGACTGATCTAAGATGAATTCTAAGCCAAAACTGTAACAATAATGTGTAGAACTTGGAGGCTGTTGATTTTAAAACCCTAATTCTCACAGGAGTTCCGTCAAACTAATAATCCAAAGGTTAGGTCTAGCTCCATTTTCACCTTTTCCTCATGGTCTTGGTATGGAACCCAATCTCATTTCACCTCATTTCATTTCTTTAATTGCTCGAGGATGAGAATGGTTTAAGCATAGGGGGTTGATGAACCTATGATTCATCACTCTAAAAGAGATTAATTAATCTCAGTTCCCAAAAATTCATCTGCATTTATCAAGTATCTTGCATAATTAACATTCATGCATATGTAAATAATAATTGCATTTTATCATGCATAATTTCATCAAATAAGAAGTCAAAAATCCCAACCCAATTAACATGTAAAATAAGTTATATTCCCCAATTTTTAATTAATTCATGCTAACTCCAAATCACCTGAAAATACCTCCATTTTGTGCATATTACTAACACAAATAAAAGAAAAATACAAAAAATCACTAGCATAAATAAGTTGTCCATAAACTCAAATCCTAATTTCTGGATAATCAGACTAAAACATTGATGTCTTCTTCATACAATGTCCGATTTGATCCTACTCACTTTTGAAATGTACGTTCATTTACCATTAAAACAAGACCTAGTTCAAGTGAATCAGAGCTAATATGTAAAAGTTGGGTTTTGGGCCTCTTTTGTACATTATGTATTTTCCCAATTTTTACCTATTATAAATTAATTATTTTATTTTATTTCCCTTTTATTTATTCTCATTGACAAAAGTTTTATTAAAATGTGCAAAAATCCAAACCTAAAATAAAACCAAAATCAATGAAATTGAGAAGGTTTGAGTGTGTACTAACAATCTATACAAAAGTCATCTTTATCATACTTTATTTAATTTTTTAATCAATACAAATAAAAAAAAAGAATAATATGTAAATATTTGTGTTTGATCTTATGGGATTTTTTCCATTTTTGTCTTATTTAAAAATGACAAAACAATTGTAAAACCCAAAAATAAGGTATTTTATACACATAGAGTACCCAAAAATATCATTTGTGCAAATGAATGATTACCTTTTAATCTCTTCATAAAAGTTGTAGATCTCAATGAGGCGAGCAACTTCCGTAAAGAAAAAAATTCGATCCGAGGTCGTTTGCTATTTCGTTTGTTTTTTTATATTTTCAATTTTTCTAGGAGTGACACACACCAGCTTCTGGAGCCGTCGCGTGTCACCTATTTTTTCATTTGCATTTCGAATTTAATTTATTAAAAAAATTATAAAAATAAAAATATTAATAATAAAATTTACGTGGCACGATCTGGGCCGTCCGATCTCAGCCAATCGGATGGCCCCATACCCTTCTCCTTCCTCCGCTCTTCTCCTTCCCCCTTTCCTCTTCTGGCCGAGCGCCACCCATTCCCATCGCTGCCTCCGCTCTTTCCAAATCGGTTCATATATTTTTAGGGATTTTTGATCTATAGATACAATATACTAAAATAAACAAAATATATTTTTTGTGAATTTTCAAAATGTTTTTATATTTTCTTGTATTTTATTATTTAAACAAGGCTAAAATGTGCCCTTTTATTTTTAATAAATAGTAAAATTCCTAAAATGAAAAAAATAATAAAAATATAGCGTGATACTACATGAAAGCAGACACTTAACCCTATTTCTTCATAAATTTTGGTGCACAAATGATATTTTTAATGAATGAAGAATAAAACAAATTACTGAACTAGCAAGGGCATTTTTGCAGCTAAAAATAAATGAGAGGTGGTTTCTACCAAATACCCCAAATATTCTCACTAATCTTTAATGTTTCAAGACTAAAACTAAATACACAAACCTATGGGGGGTTCTCTACAAAATTGCCACCTCACATGGGACTACACGTGAGGTGACTTGTACTGGGCCAATGTGCAAATAGCGTAAAAGGCAAGGGTTCTAATGCAATATACAAACAATTTTAACTAAAAATTCAAATTATAGGTCTAAATTTAAAAAGACAAAAAATAGGGGGGGGGGGGTAAGATCTGTAATTTACCCCATATATGGCACGATCAGACAACCAGATGATATTTACTTATCTACGTGGCAATTCCGTATCTCGAGATAACAGTTGGACTTCGAATGTGGAGATTAAATCTCTAATAGAGATCCTGCGACTAAGGCTTCGTGCATCCAACGGTCCCTGTGCGATCTGGAGCGGCTAGAAGATCCGACGACAGGAAGGGTAGCTCGAAGAACACACCAAGAACTCGGCTGGGCCGAGCTTCGATCAACCCTCCTTTACTCCTCCGGTCTTCTGGAATGCTTGGGACATGTGCAAAATGGAGCTGAGGTGCCTTCGTTTCAATCGATGGTCTCCACAAGGATCTTGGTGCTCTGGTGTGGGCGGACGAGGTTGAGGAAGACGAATAACTCCAGGTGCTATGTCCTTGGTCAAAATCAAATCGCAAGGAGTTGTTTGATCCTCCAGAACCTATAAAAGATTGAAGCACACAACAAGGGTGGTTGTGGGGGTCTCGATGGTTCGGAATGAGATGGCGGTGAAGTGTGGCGGAGGTCTCCGATGGACGACGGAGATGGGGGACCTGTAACTCTAATCTGTGCAAGATTAGGGTGAACAAAGGTGCATCGGATAATCGGAGGGTGACAAGGAAGAAAATGAGGGTGGAAGGTGAGTTGGAGCGAGTTGGGTATGACAGAAGGAAGGGGGCGGAGACAGAGCTCCGTCGAGACAAAATTTTTGATTTTAGGAAATCTAAACGCAATAAAAGATGAATCTACGCTACTGCTACTCTATGAAATCAAAAGACAGAGAGAAAAGAGAAGCTACCTGACCTAAATCAAAGCAGGAAATACTCACGGCGGAGCTGGCGACAGTGACTCGGATCACTCGATTCGACGCTCCAAGAAGCTCGTTGAACCTCGAAGAGGAAAGCTGTTGTCACTAGCAACCTCGATCCGATGATGGTTAGGGTTTATCTGGTGCAGAATAGGATCAAAGGGCCAAATAAAATGGAAGAGATATTATATAGGAACACCTTTGACAAACAAGATCCCATGCATCGATGTTCCTTAGACTGATAAGAGATGCATGCGTGAAAGAACATTAATTGAGGAGAAGATTTACAAAAGGAATCAAGCTCAAACAGTGAAAGAGTCAAGAGCGAAAAATCGAGGAAAACATGGGTGTAGGCAGTTTGGCAGGGTTAGGTGGAAACATGATAGTTGACCTGAGGTCAACTGTTGCGGTGCTGCAATTGGTCCACCTATACTGCTACAGGACAAACCATATTTGAAATTCAAAAGTAATTAGTAAATGATTTTATTAATTTTTTTATTAAAACTTAAAAAAATATTTATTATTTAATTTAGTATTTTAATATGATGTTTATTTATTTTTATAAGTTTTTTTATTACAAGTTACGTTTTACAAGAATATTTATAGGTGTAATTACCAATGTTTTGTTATTTTATTTTTATTTTTATTTTTTTATTTTATTTTTTTATAACTTATTTTTATACATATACATATTTTTTTATTTTTTGATATAATATGTACACTTAAATAAATATGTATACCCTTATATATGTATAAGTATAGTATATTCATCTATGTATATATATTATTCTATTTTAGTGTATTTTTATGGTTTTATTCTATTTTAAATATGTATATTTATTGCAAATAATATTTAAAAAATTATAAAAATATATAGTTATAAAAATAATAAAGAATAAATAAAATGAATATTTTATTTAGGTATATTGTACAATAGGGGGTCCAAAACCTAACTTTTACATCTTAACTCCAAATTAAATGAAACCATCTTCATTAAATAGCTTATTAAAGTTTATATACAATTAAAGATGATTTTAGTACATTTTGAGCTCATATGAAGAAGAACAATTTTGTACACTGTGTATTATTTTTGAGCTCATACACTGTGTACTTTTGGCTTTTTATTTGGAGGGTAAAATGTTCATTGTGTATTATTTTTGTATGAAATCAATTTTGTACTTTTTATATATTATTATCTGCAACTTTTATATACACCATTTATTTATTTGATGTGTGAATAAAAAAGAATAAAATAGGTCTCAAAAATGCAATATTGGAGGATATAAATTAGGGTTTTATTGTTGTTTTTGACCCTTATCTCCCCTTACTTTATTCCTTATCGACCCCATCATCAAGATGCCTAGGTCTCGGGGTTTAGAGTCATAAAATACCCATGGTATTTTATTCTTTTTCTTTTTTTTCTTTATTCTATAATTTTGGTATTAAAAACTATATTTTATATACATGAAATGGAATAAATAATGAATGTTAATTTGTACAAAATAATGCTATTTACACGCATTTAGCTAGGGTTTTTAAGCCAAAATGATAGAATAAATGCGACGAAATGGAGATTCATCGCCCCCTATACTTCAAAAGATATGGGAAGATCCTTAAGCGCATCATGGAAGCGTGAGGATCACATCGTATGTGATCGAGAGCGACTAGTCACACTAGTCGCTCGAGGAAGTGGAATTTAACAAAAAATTACTGCGATGAAAACATATAATCCAAGAACACTTCTCAGATCATTTCATCTAAACCACAAACAAGTATTAGGTTTACCTCTTGAAGCGTGGTCGCGATCAAGTCTCTAAATGAAGAGACCTCCTGTCTCAAGTCCTATCTGATGGAGGAGACACTTGCGAGCACATTGATGAAATGCGTGCTCCTCGCAATCCATGTTGATGATCCAAGCGATGAATCTCCTGATCTAATCACAGGAGATTCGACGTCTATTCACGAGTGAGGCACACTGAAGGAAGCGGAGATCCACGAGTAGTCAAAGCGGTAACACAACGACATAACGACACCGACATTCTTCTCTAGGTCAACATATGGATGGCCATATGTTGAGAGTATATGAGAGAGAGGATGTGTAGAGAATGAGAGAGAGAAAGAGAGAGCATATGTTGTATCTTTTGTTGTTGTTGTAGTTTGAAGAGCAAGGGGTGCCTCTTCTTATATAGTATTTTGGGAGTCCATGGATCCCAATCCATGTGCAAACAAATCCAATGGATGAAATTGATTTGTGTTTCTTTTAATGGCCATGATTTTATTGTAAAAACACAACAACAATTAATTTAATTTAAATTAAATATATATTGAATAATCAATATAACTTAATTCTAAAATTAAATCAATCAAGCATGGAGATAATAGGAAGGTGGCTAGCCTCCTTCTATAAAGAGGGGGATGGCCGCATTTTCTTAATAGGAGTTGGTGGTCATCCACCATCTCAAGATGGAAGGTGGCAATCTCCTTGTAATCTCATGAGATTACATTATTCCATAGAAATCTCCAATATTTACAACAACACTTATTGTAAATTATTCCATAAAAATAATTCATAATTATTTTGTGAACATTGCAATCATGTCATTGGAAATATGTGAATCACATTCACAACCCAAAATAAAATGTAAATTATATGTTCAACTAATTGTCCAATGTGAATCCAATTCACATCAACATTTAAATTGTAAATGTTATTTACAAATAGCTCTCTCTTATATATTATAAATATATTTATAATATATATAATTAATATGGATAGTACTATCCGCATTATTCATATCCATGATAATTAAATCACATTTAATCATCTTGGATCTCTATTCTCATATGTCCAATAATATGAATCACATTCACATTATTCACATCTCTGATAATTAAATCACATTTAATTATCTTAGATAACTCTCCTTATAATATGAATCAAATTCATATCATTCATGATAATTAAATCACATTTAATTATCAATTTTCTCAATGTTCGGATACATATATCAACAATGAAATTATCCTTGAATTCTTTCAAGGATAATGCGCTTTCTCCGCAGATACTTGGAGATAAGGACATGTAGATTGTATTGTTCCATGTATAGTGCCTTGGATATTGAGATCAAATCTCAAATCTAGATTTTGGGGACCTCCCATAGATGCTTGATTAAATCAAGGCTGTAGATCCAATCTTCTTATTGCATCTGAATCATATTCAGATCACTGTCCAACATTTGGACCAAGATCAGATTACTTCTCTACTGAGAGGAGTCACTAAACTCCAGACCCATTTCATCACTCTTTAATAATGGAAGCAACATGGTTATACAATCATTTATGATCACATCACCAACAGGTATTCCTAATACATGTACATCCTGCAAACTGGAAGACCCAGAAGAAACCTGAAGTTTTTTAGATCTCTTTTAGATTGTCTCCTTCAGGGTTCTATCATTAAGTTTCTCATTCGATCATTAGGAGTCAGTATCGATCATATACTTTCCAAAAACATATATCATTCCTAGGTGTTGATCATATACTTTCCAAAAGCATATATCAAACCTACAAATTCAGTCAAGCTTACAAAGCGAGACGACCGTGCACAGAATTTGATTCTTCCTAATATCTCATGAGTGAGCTCATGTCTTCTGGTTCAGTAAATGAACCTATATGATCCCTTTGAGAGATCGTATTACTCATACACCCTTGTATGTACACCAGTGTACCAATGTATAGACTTTGATTATGTCATCAACCTATTGATATGCCAAATGTACATACTCAAACATATAGTAACACATCTGTCTCCGGTCAGAGGATGCGTGTCTATATCGTGACAACATACGACATAGGTCTTTGGTTATCTCAATCTCGTTAAGTCAACTCTTTGACCTAACTTATCTAACACCTCCAAATCTCTATTTCTATGCGGAAGACCTGCATCAAGAGGTCGGTTAGATATCAACCTTTAGAGAAAGGATTGCCATCTCCTTCTCGAGATCCTCTCTTAACAATCATTTGACGATGCTTGATGAGTCCTCAATCTAACTCCTATATATTCATCCAAGCACCAGTCTATATGATTCAACAATTGAATCAACAACTGTATGACCATTAAGATGACCATGGTACATAACCCTAATTGTACTAAGGGACCTATTATGTAAATTAATTATTGTTCATTTTAGATCAGGGAATGATTTTTGTAATAACATTTATTGCATAATGGCTCGCTGTGGGATTGCATGTCCAACACTCTCCCACTAGCCTAAAGAGTCATTAATGGGCTAATCTTTGAACCCACACTCATGTGACAATCATAGGTTATTTAGAAAAATAGCTAGTTAAGCTGATCAATCACTATGTTCCCAAGAGACTACACTAAGTCCTTTTACGACACTTGCATGTCTCCTAGTAACAGTGCTCGCATCCAATGTGAATGTTGCATCTTATGTAACCAATACTCAATTTTGTCAGTTATAGTGTCCTTGACACTACAATTCAATAATTATTATAACAAGTATGTAATTCCCATTATCTTTATCAGACTACCCTCATTCCTGGAGATCTCTATCTCTTAAGGTATCCACAGTTAAGACCTTTTAGATCTCTATATATAAAGTCTTAATTTCTTGATAACAAGACTTTGAGATCACTATCTCAAAAGTCTTTTCATCTTTAAAGATATTGTTATTTATATAATCAAGTATTTTATCTCCATAGTAGGATTAGTAACAGTTTACTACTCCCACTACATGGCAGACATCTAGCTTTTGTACATATCTAGCATACACTTTGCTTCCCAAAACTAATTCACTAGGGCATATAGCTTTGGTATTCACATCGTCAACTCTTTGAGGTGATATCCCTTTAGATTGGTCAGTACCATATCTTAAGGAAAAGAATCCTTTCTTGGAATTTTCCTGAAAATGGAAATGTCCAAGGTGTACCACTAATGTGATGGTCCCAATAACCTCATTTCTTTGCTTTCTAAACAGCTTCAGAACTAAGATCTAAGAGGTATCCTTGAGATCATATTTCAAGGTATGGAGTAGCCAGTTTATAGAACACTTATTATTATCCTTATATCATTCCAAATGATTAGGATATCATCTACATTTGGCATGATTAACACAATGGCACTCCCACTAAGCTTCACACGGTTCAACAATATTCTATCTGAAATCATAACATTTATAATTTCATCAAATCCAATGTTACAACTACAAGAAGCTTATTTGAGTCCATGGATGGAGTTCCTTAGCTTGTACACCTTACCATGAAGCCCTGGGACAACTTCATGTGAATATCCTCAGAGAGGTATTCATAGAGGAATGCAATATTGTCTTCCATCTTGAAGTGTCAAAGTTAAGTTGTGTAGCTATAGTTAGAAATATTTTGATGGGTAATCATGGTCATTGGAGAGAAAGTCTCATCGCAAGCGATGTCTTCTCTTCGGTATGTATCTTGTGGATACGAACCGTGCTTTTGAAGGTCTCTACCTTCTCATTAGGTTTCCTCTTTCTCTTGAAGATCCATTTACTCCTAACGGGTCTTACCCTTATAGGTGTATCCTCGAAGAATCCATGTACAACAATTGTATATGATGCCCACTTTAGACATTATTGCTAACGCCCATCTTTCCATGACATGATCATCAAAAGCTTCATCACATGAAGTAAGATCATTGTCAGACTTTAACTAACACATGGAATCCATCGTCAAACTCATTTGAAGAGGCATAAGTGTTTCATCTTTAATTATCCTTTTAGTTTATGATTTCAAGAACCTCGTTATCTTCTCAAGATTAAATGAGTTCCTTCACTTCATTTTCATCTTGATTCTCAAGAGTCTCATCCTCTTAAGAATCATATCCTTAGAGATGAAATCTTTTAAGAATCTTAAGTCATAAAATAGGTATCCAATACCATCCTTTATTTTCCTAATGAAGCGGTACTCTTTGGTGCTAGATTCCATCTTACTTGCATCCATGACAAAGTTATGGACCAAGCAACCCTAAACCCTCAAGTGTCCAACATAAGGCTAGGTTCTAAACCATAGCTTTTGAGGATGTTTGGGTTTTAGAATCTTATTAAGGATATATATTGTAGTTTTTACTAAATATATACCTGAAAACTAAGAGGTAATTATGCTAAGATTCATCATTGATCAAATCATATCACACATGATACAATTGCATCTCCCTACAAATCTATTGAGTTTAGGTGTATTAAAAGGAGTAAGATAGGAATGATATTCATATCTCCATAAGGTTCCTTGTAGGTACTTGCTCCCTAGGTTAGATCAAATTCATTTCATCTTCCTTCAAACTTTGATTCTAAACAAAATTGTGAAATCTTTGAACATTTCAAAGGTTTTTAAGGTGGAGAAGAAATCTCATGTCACATATAATCATCAATAGATATCACATATCATTAATGTTTATTATGATATAGATGATCCACATACATCAATATGTATGAGATATTGAATTCCTTGACATCTTACACCATTCCCAAAGAAGGATGCATCGGACATTTTTACTTCGAATACAATATTCACAAGTATGTAAGATTTGAAATTTCATACATTCTGAAGCTTCATCTCTTACTAGTTTATTGATCTCATCACAGATATATGTCCAAGGCTTGATGCCAGATCATTGTCAAATGATCTTCATCCTCCTATTGATCTTTTAAGGTTTAAATTTTCAGTATTAGAAATGTTAATGAATCATTCATTAATTTTCTAATTTAGTAGAGTCCTCCAAATGTCAATTACTATTTGATATATATCCATCATAACTCTTTATGATAGGTCTATACAAGAATTCATGTTAATTTCCAATATTTAGAAATAAACAATGAGTGTATTCTAAAATCTAGGTCATAGAGACATTCTCTAAGACTGAGGGCTCTCCCACTGAAAATATGGTCTATATATATCCAATAGAGATTGTTGCAATAATTGCATCAACATCCATGTGGATAAGATCAAGTTTTGTACTATTCCAAAACATATACAACAATTGCAAGTGTTATTAGAAGAATGAGATACAATTATTAGACTTTAATTGTATCTAATAAGAAAGTCAATTTCAGTGATGATATGTAGATATAGATTATTCTGATGCACTATCTGGGTCCTTCTCTAAGGATCCAAGATAATCTTGATAGTCATACTATCAGTACATCGGCTTATTGTAGTATTGGCATTCATCCAACTCTTTAGATGTCATATGGAAATTATAGAAGTAAAGTTAACTCGTTGGCTTTCCTTCTTGCTTGGATCAGAACCATGCTTCTAGTGCCCTCCCTTCATCTATAAACAACCATTGCCTAAGATAAAGGATCTCTTATATTGAACATGTCCACAAGGGACTTCAATATAAGAGTACTTCTACATTTATAAATGCTTCATCCAATTCATAGAATATGAATATTATGAAGCTTCATGAATGACTTTAGTACAGGCAGTAGAATGATGACACTTATCATATTTGCATACATCTTAACTCTTAAAGACTTAGGTTCAAGTAAATACTCAAACATTTTGAATACATCATCTATTATAGAGCTAACATTCTACATAATCCAGTGAACCATGCCATTCATGATTAAATGTCGAGAGTACATATGTATGCCAAAAACATCATCTTAGATTTTATAGGGATTATTTGACAATCACGATCATTATCGACATGTCACTTCCAAAGTACATTAGATGAGAGATCATGACTATAGAGATGCACAAACCCTAGGTTGTTGTCCTATTGTCTATTTAATTATCATTCCTCATTATTATGAGGAAACTTGCACATTGCAACTACATACATTATGTGTCCACTGCAAGTATAATATCTTGATCATGGATCCAATCCATGATATTTTACTAGTTATTATTGAGTATAGTATTGAGTGGGTTTAGTGAGGATCATCTGAAATAAGAAATTTGCATAAATACATATTACTTGATTTAAGAATTTTTATATCAAAGTTGTCTTGCCTTGTCAATACTGAAAGTTCATTTCCTTAATCACTTTCAATGTAAGAGATATACTTACCATTATATCTCAGCAATATCTGAGACCTCCTTCTTATCTTTGTTACACCCCAATAATATGAGAAACTACAACTCAAATAAAAAGAAACATGAATCATTCTGCCTTGCAAGTCCAACTTACATTCCCTATTCGGTCTTTAACACTCGAGCCCACCACCCCTAAGGTGATGTTGACCTGTCTTTAATTGAACCAACTGTCAACATGAATATCACTCGTTATGTGCAATCCAATATCGCCCCAATAATATGAGGACCTGATATTGGGGTCGCTACATATACGACCTTACTCTTTCGAGAAACAAAGAGCCCGATCCAAATGCGCTTATATGCAGGAGATATCACTTTGGACAAGCATCTCCTACATACAATCCCTGATGACAGAAACCTTCACCTTGATGGGAGAAATAATTGGAATCACACTCATTTATGGTAATTAAATCACATTTAATTATCAATTTCTCAATGCTCATATATACATTTTTAACAATGGAATTATTCTTGAACTCTTTCAAGAATAATGCACTTTCTCTGTGGATACTTGGAGATAAGGAAAGGGCGATTGTACATTCAATGTATAGTGAAATGGATATTGAGATCACATCTTAAATCCATATATCAGGAACCTCTCATAGATGCTTGATTAAATCAAAGGCGTAGATCTAATATTCTCATTGCATCTAAATCACATTCATATCAATACCCAACATTAGGACTAAGATGAGATTACTTCTCTACTGAGAGGAGTCACTAAAATCCAAACCTATTTCATCACTCCTTCGGAATGGAGACAACACTATTCATATTAAATCAATGATCCAATTAATATCCAACAAATATTCTTTATTGTTACTTGAAATATGGTATTATCTCAAATACATATTATTCAAATTTTAATAATTATAAAAATACATCATGATCCCTTCAAACATTATTCCTTCCTTACCTGCTGTCATGGCGAGTAGCGACGGGAGTGGGACAGATCACTCACGAGCAACCTGCTACCCCAACGCTCCCCGACTAGACACAATATCTGCCTCAGATCATGATAATGTGATTGATCATTTTCTACTTGAGATGATAATCTATCTTTCAATCGAAGTTATACGATATATAATATTCTCAAAATTCTTTTGATAATATTATAAGGAAACTAGATAAACAAATTCCCAATCCTATTCAAGCAACTTTATCTATTGGAAAGATTCTAAATCACGCAAACTCAAGTCCCACAGTTTTCTTATTTAACGGGGAACATTATGCAATTGATATTTGTGTTTAATTAATTTTAACAGGATGGAAAAATCACACAAAACAGAACTACGTAAACAAAATGCGATAAAAATTTCACAAACCCTAATGAGCCCAAGTAATCCTAGGTTTATGGATAGTATACGAAATCTCTAACTTGGCTCTGATACCACTTTAAGGATATGAGAAGATCCTTAAGCACATCACGGAAGCATGAGGATCACATCGTATGTGATCGAGAGAGACTAGTCACACTAGTTGCTCGAGGCAGCGGAACTTAACAAAAAATAATGCGATGAAACCATGTAATCCAAGAACACTTCTCGGATCCTTTCATCTAAATCACAAACAAGTATTAGGTTTACCTCTTGATGCGTGGTTAAGATCGAGACTCTAAACGAAGAGACATTTTGTCTCAAGTCCGATCCGATAGAGGAGACGCTTGCGCACACGTTGATGAAACACGTGCTCCTCGCAATACATGTTGATGATCCAAGCATCGAATCTCTTGATCGCGTCACACAAGATCTGAAGTATTCTTCACGAGCGAGGCGCACTGAAGGAGGTGAAGATCCACGAGTAGTCTAAGCGGCAACACGACGCCATGCTGATGACGGGATTCTTCTCTAGGTCAACATATGGACGGACACATGTTGAGAGAGTATGAGAGAGACGATGTGTAGAGAATGAAAGAGAGTGAGAGAATATGTTGTGTCTCTTATTGTTGTTGTAGTTTGAAGAGCAAGGGGTGCCTCTTCTTATATATTATTTTAGGACTCCATGGATCGCAATCCATGTGCACACAAATCCAATGGATGAGATGGATTTGTGTTTTTTTAATGGCCATGATTTTGTTGTAAAAACATAACAATAATTAATTTGATTTAAATTAAATATATATTGAATAATAAATATAAATTAATTTCAAAATTAAATCAAGCAAGCATGGAGATAATAGGAAGGAGGCTAGCCTACTTCCATAAAGAGGAGGGGACGTCCACCTTTTCCTAATAGGAGTTGGTGGCCATCCACCATCTCAAGATGGAAGGTGGCAATCTCCTTGTAATCTCATGAGATTACATTATTCCATGGAAATATCCAATATTTACAACAACACTTGTTGTAAATTATTCCACAAAAATATTCATAACTATTTTGTGAACATTGCAATCATGCCATTGGAAATTTGTGAATCACATTCACAACATAAAATAAAATATAAATTACATTGTCAATTAATTGTCCAATGTGAATCCAATTCACATCAACCTTTAAATTGTAAATATTATTTACAAATAGCTCTCGCACATATATTATAAATCACATTTATAATATATATAATTAATATGGATAGTGCTATCTACATTATTCATATCCATGGTAATTAAATCACATTTAATCATCTTGGATATCTATTCTCATGTGCCCAAACAATATGAATCACATTCACATTATTCACATCTCTGATAATTAAATCACATTTAATTATCAATTTTCTCAATGCTCGGATACGTGTATCAACAATAAAATTATCCTTGACTCTTTCAAGGATAATGTGCTTTCTCCACAGATACTTGGAGATAAGGACAAGGCTATTGTATTGTTCCATGTATAGTGACTTGGATATTGAGATAAAATCTCAAATCCAGATCTCGAGGACCTCCCAGAGATGCTTGATTAAATCTAGGTCGTAGATCCAATCTTCTCATTGCATCTAAATCACATTCAAATCACTATCCAATATTTGTTCCAAGATCAGATTACTTCTCTACTGAGAGGACTGTTGAGATGATTTTTCACGGTTAAAATGTTGATTTTTATAACGTCGTTGTTATTCCATGAAAAACATCAATCAAACAAATAAGATTACAACTACGAGCACGATAAAAACAAACAAGACATATAGTGCAAGTAGTGGTTCGTATCCATAGGGACTAAGTAAACTCGTAATTTTTGTTCTTCTTTCAAACTTGATTCTAGTTTTGATCTATCACATGAAAGAGAAATTATGAGAGAATCTGATCTATGGTGAAAATATTATCTAGAACTTATAGTAAGCAAATGCGGGTTTGAGTACAACTAAGGAAGTGGGGGTTGAATCACAATTTCATATGGAAAAATAAGAGTCATTTGCAATTTTTCAAAGAGCATAATAAAATATAAACTTGCATATAATTAATGAGAAATTAGAGTTGAGAGTAGCTTACAACATAAGAATACTTCCAAGTTCAACTTAAACAATATATTAATGTAATAAAAATGCAAGGTGAGCTTATAACATAAGAGTTGCTTTCTTCCAATTCAACTTACATAAAATGACTTAAGGAAATAAAAATACAAGAAGTAATTAAAGATGGGAAAGAACTCTTGACGAAATGAAGTCGATGACGATGACGACAGAGATGGTGGTGCGAAGACGATTGCACAGAAACGGTTCACGGTGGCGTGAGCAAGACGTGCACCCAGAGCAGCTCACACATGCGGATGTTGATGTGAGGAAGAGGAGGTCCGCAACAAGGCGATGGCCGTACGTGGGCTTCGAGGAGTTAGTCAAGGTCACGCAAGGAGGAGAGACGAAGAGGAGGAGGTAGGCTACGGAGGTGGTTGCTGGCCAAGGAATGGTTCTCCTCACGCAAATAGTGTTGCTATTGGACGGGAAGATAGTGCGCGTGCTGGACGGCGCCGTGGTGCGTGATTGCAGATGGAGGACGATAAAGCCAATGTGGGGGATGCCCTCTTTTCATAACATGTCATGGGCGGCTCTTCCACCTACAAATAAAAGAGAGCATGCAAATAAAGACAAAAGAATTGATTACATGCATGGGGAATATATGCATGGGGAAGGATGTCAACGTGGGGGGCTCCATGCATGAGAAGGAGAGAGAAGTTAAGAAGGGTTTTCATTGCACATGGGAAATGATTTTGGTGAATTTGCAAGAATTAACCTCTTACTTTCTTGTCAACATAAAATGTTAATGGCAAATGTAAAGCCAATGTATTGGATATTTATTTAATACTTTCTCTCCCTCTCTCTTATATCCATATAATTTTAATGAAGTCTAAATTCAAGTTATATTTTGATGATGAACACAGATAATTATTAATCTTAGTGCTGGATGTATTCTCAACATGCAGTTCATATATATCTGTATACATAGAGATCGTTAAAATATTTTATCTAGATATATAATCATGAATTATCGATTTATACTTTGATTAGACGTCTTCTTTATGTATTAAAGTGGTTTTTCTTTGTTGTGTGCATGGAATAAATTCGATGTAGATTATGTGAATTTGGAGTTTATAAATCAAATATTAAGGCTGTACTCCACATATTTAAGCATGTTGTATATAATGTAATCATCAAGGACTCACTAAAATCTATATCCATTTCATCAACTCCCTAGCAATGGAAGCATCACGGTTATACAATCATTTATGATCACATCACCATTAGGTATTCCTTGTACCTGTACATCCTGCATATTGGAAGACCCAGAATGAATCTGAAGTTTTTTAGATCTCTTTTAGACCGTCTCCTTCAAGGTTCTATCATTAAGTTTCTCATTCGATCATTGGGAGTCGGTATCGATCATATACTTTCCAAAAGCATATATCATACCTAGGTGTTGATCATATACTTTCCAAAAGCATATATCAAACCTACAAATTCAGTCAAGCTTCCAAAGCAAGATGACCGACCATGCACAGAATTTGATTCTTCCCAATATCTCGTGAGTGAGCTCATGTCTTCTGGTTCAGTAGATGAACCTTCATGATCCCTTTGAGACATCGTATTACTTATATGCTCTTGTATGCACACCAACGCATCGACATATAGTCCTTGATTAGGTCATCAACCTATTTGTCTACCAAATGTACATACTAAGACATATAGTAATATATCTGTTTCCGGTCAGAGGATGCGTGCCTATATTGTGACAACATACGACATAAATATTTGATTATCTCGATCTCGTTAAGTCAACTCTTTGACCTAACTTATCTAACACCTCTGAATCTCTATTCCTATACAGAGGACCTGCATCAAGAGGTCAATTAGATATCATCCTTTAGAGAAAGGATTGTCATTTCTTTCTTAGGTTGGAGATCCTCTCTTAACAATCATTTGACGATGTTTTATGAGTGCTCAATCTAACTTTTTAGATATTCATCCAAGCACCAACCTCTATGATTCAACAATTGAATCGATAACTATATGATAATTAAGATGACCATGGTACATAAGCCTAATTGTACTAAGGGATCTATTATGCACATTAATTATTCTTCATTTTAGATCAGAGAATGATATTTGCAATAACATTTATTGCATAATGGCTCGCCGTGGGCTCGCATGTCCAACATACTTGCCTTTGCTAGTCCCTAGCAAACACTTATGCAATAAGAATATAAAAATAAAATAAAGAAAATAAATGGAAAGAAATTGGATTGATTTTAATTTTTAAACTTGTCTTCACAAAATCAAAGTTTGGAGCTTAAATTGAACCCTAGGAGT
This sequence comes from Ottelia alismoides, assembly GCA_037367405.1. Taxonomy (NCBI): domain Eukaryota; kingdom Viridiplantae; phylum Streptophyta; class Magnoliopsida; order Alismatales; family Hydrocharitaceae; genus Ottelia; species Ottelia alismoides. Next base: position 23,210 of record JAZKJV010001477.1, on the reverse strand, counting down.
TTTATTATGGTCGGAACCTTATTGAGAAATGAATTTGAAACACAAAAGCCTTCAAGAATCATAAAACTCTACTCAAGTCTCCTCAATAGCCATGTCATAATATGTCAAATCATACATAAACCGTTATGATTATGAATCTATCTTGGACTGTGTGTGAGATATGTAGCTCTCCTTGATTGAAGCGGTGAAAGTCAGTCTTCTCCAACATGGTAACCCTGATTCCCCAATCCAAATACTCTTTCCTCGAGAAGCAGGGTATTCCCTTCTATGTTCAAGTACAACTAGCTCAAGAAGAGGAGGTGGGGAGAAGAATGGACGATAGCCAGTGTAGCTACCTATCCTAGGATGCTTGACCAATGTAGCCAAGTCATCTAGCTGCAGGCTCACAAACATCTGACTTTGAAGCTCAAGCTTGCTTTTTTGGAGTTTTTGATTTTTCTATTTTTTTAAATACTATATACATTAGCATTTACATAAGGACTTTTTCCTCTTCAGCCAATAGACTATCCCACTTTTGAATCTTTATTGCAACCCACAACTTCTGTCTTTAGACCTTGTCGTCACTAGGTACAATGTCCACAAATATGTGACTTCCGATGTTTCCATTGGCTTATGACTCATTCCTGCAAATCCAGCCCTATACCACTTCAACTGAGGTGAGCAAAGAGCAAGTTGTAGGTGTACAAGCTAGGTCATTACCAATAAGAGACGTGCATGTGCTCTGAAATATTCTACTTAGGTAGTCAAGATGACACTAAACCAAGTCTTGTGATCTCAAAGAATTAAGTCAACTAGACCTGAAGTACCTCAATTCCAGTTCCTATAAGGTGCCTGCGATTAAGTATATTTAAGGTCCAACCAAGCTCCAATCTTTGTATTTTATTTAGACTCGTTCAATTATCAAACTCAATCTAAAAAATACAAATGCTATGCACAATGCAGAAAATATTTTCCTGATGTAATTTTCTGATTTTGAACTTTCTATGGGTTTTTGAAAAAGTTTGCAAATTTTTATGCAATTTTTGAAAAGATTTTGCAAATGTTTTTGGGATTTTTAATTATACAAAATTTTAGGGCCTTTTCAAAACAAAGAGTTTTTGAAAAAGAACTACATATAGATATTTACACGGGAGTGCGTCCCATATTTACAAGAGTTTGTTTTTAAGAAATTACATGTTTATACAAGTTTTATAAAGGATTTTTATTACATACCCAATTCACAAAAATAATTTAAAAAGATTTCCACAAGTATTTTGAAAACTTTATTTTGCAAAGTAATTTTATCAAATAATTTTTACAAACATTTACCGAAATTTAAAAACCATTTTGCAAAGATTATTCAAATAGTATATATAGATTTTCAAAATATTTTTAACCATATTTTAAGATCATTTGCAAATAGCTTTTCCACAAGTTTTATTTCAAACAAAGAAAAGACTTTTTTTCAAACAAAATATTTTTACAAAGGTTGAAACTATTTACAAAATATTTTCCATAAAGTTTTCAAAAGATTTCTCAAAAACATTTTCAAACTATTTTTCAAACATTTTCAGAATATTTTTCCCGATTTATTAATCGGTATATACGAAGAATGTTTCATGAATTTTATACATGCATGTTCTTTACAGTTAATTACTTGTATTTTAGCCATACTTATTGAAAATACGAAGTACAAGTTGTGACTAAAGGATGTACATAGTATATACGACCCACCTATACTTAGCTTGAGTTATGTCCTCATAGATCAGAGAGAAAAAGAGAAGACATAACTCATACTGAGTATAGTAAAAGCCTATACTATAATGACTGAAGAATGAACGAATGAGAAGTTGACCATCATCCCTATACTTAGGATAAAATAATCATAAGTATAACATATTATACACAAGACAGGGAAGGTCAAGGGTGGAGATGTACAAAATCATCGGCTCGACCTATCCCCCCTATACTTAGGGTTCCCTAAGTATAGACAAAGTGTCAAGAATTGAGGGGACATGTGAGGGATCAGAAAATGAACAACTCGGGGTGTACAACCCCCTATACTTAGGACAAACTACATCCTAAGTATAGAAAGGATGAAAGGGGTGATACCTTTTTAGTAGAAAAAGAAAATAAAAAACGAACAGAAGAAAAGATCATTCAAACATGTTTTTGTCTGCTTTGTCTGATTCATCAGCTGTGGTATCATTTATCTCATCTTTATATACAAATTGAATGGTGTCAATAGCAGACACAAATGTATCATGCTCTAGGTAAGGATTCATTAGTTGTCCATTGAGTACAAAGGGTTGTGTGTCAGCTGACAATCCAGATGTCACCACGCTACCATTGTCACACACATGTTTCGCTGTAAACAACCAAACCCATTTGCTTTTCAATTTTCCTAGAAAAAAATTAATTTCGCATTAAACAACCAGATCTTCTGACTTGGCTCGAAGGTCTTTCTACAGATGTGCTTGTCATGCCACTTCTTGACCTTCTCCTTGTACATCAGGCTGTTATCATATGCGTAATCTCTAATTTTGAGCAGTCTATTCAGATCCACTTTTCGATTCTTCCTGACTTTCTTGAAGTCCAAATTACAAACATTGATCGCCTACAAGGATTTATGAATTAGTTCCATGGGCATATGACATGGCTTGACCGGGAGGTAGGGAGACATCCCTAAAGGTGGCTTGTATGCGGTTATGTAAGCCCAAAGAATTGAATCAAGAAACCGAGAACGATTCTTGAGATTCAGACGTACAAGCTTTTAAAAAATTATTTTGATCTCCTCATTTAAGCATTCATCCTAGCCATTGGGTTGTGGGCGGTAGGGAGAAGTGACACAATGTTCAATGCAGAATTCTTGAGTCAGCGTCTTCACCTCTTTGTTGATAAAGTGGCTACCCCCATATGATATGAGAATCTTTAGAATTCCAAACCTTAAAATGATGTGAACATTTAGAAATTGACAAACGGTACGACTAGATGGCTTGAGTTGGGAGCCTCCACCAAATGACTAAATAATTGACAACAAGCAAAATGTATTCATATCCCTGACCGTTTGGAAATGGGCCCATAAAATCAATACCCCAAGCATCGAATACATAAGAAATCTGGATAAATTTCAGGGGTATTATGTCTCTCATTCCAATGGTTCCACCCATCTTCTGGCAGTCAGTGCAATGCTTTACATGGTCTTCTACATCTTTAAATAAGGTCGGCCAGCAGAGGCTGCTTTAGATTCTCGATCATGATAATATGCGAGGACACTAGGAATTTCCTCCTGAGGGATACACCTTCTCCAGATACAATCTGCCCCCTCATGAAAGAGATATGGATCCTCCCACTAATAAAAGTAGATATCAGATAAGAATTTTTCCACTTTCAGCTTGGGCCAATCTTGTGGAGTTCTCTTAGATAAAATATAATTCACAATATCGAAATACTAGGGGAGCGAGGTGACTGACAGGATTGCCTCATTTGGGAAGATTTCAGTGATAGGCTGCAGGTTGGGCTTAGGAGCTTCAAGCTCGAGAAGTCTAGACAAATGATCGGCCACCACATTCTTGACTCCAGGCTTATCTCGTATTTCAGGGTTAAACTCCTAGAGCAGAAGGATCCACCTGATGAGACATGGTTTGACATCCTTCTTTTGTTGTAAGTATCAGATGGCCGAGTTGTTCGTATAGATAATCACCTTGGACCCAAGGAGATGGGATCTGAACTTTTTCAAGGCAAAAACTACCTCTAGCAGCTCTTTTAATGTAACTGTGTAGTTCTTCTAAGCTTCATCTAGAGTTCTGCTAACATAGTGAATTACAAATGGCACGTTATCCTTCACTTGTCTCGATGTTGCACCGATGGCATAAACTTGCGCATATGTCATTATCTCAAAAGGAAGTGTCCAATTCGAGGGTTGCAAGACAAGGGACTGAATGATCAAATCCTTTAGTTGATTAAAGACTTGGAGCACACAATCATCAATAATGAAATCTGTCTCCTTGCCTAATTCAGTCAACGTTTAGGCTAATTTGTTGAAATCTTTGATAAATTGTCAGTAGAAACTGACATACCATAAGAATGACCGGACTTGCTTGATGGTAGTTGGCGGGGTTCAAGTTTGGAAATTACCTCCATCTTTTCCGGGTCAACTTCCATGCCATGTTTTAATACAATGTGACCCAACACAATCCCTTCGGTCACCATGAAGTTGTTCTTATACCACGAGAGCACAAGGTTAACTTCACAACACCTCCACAAAACTTGGTCCAAGTAATCAAGGCATTGATCGAATGAATCTCCATAGATCGATAAATCATCCATGAAAATTTCCATAAAACTGCCCACCATGTCGGTGAAAACTACAACCATACATCGTTGGAATGTAGCTGGGGTGTTGTATAGCTCGAACGACATCCATCGGAAAGTGTATGTCCCAAATGGACAGATGAACATGGTCTTCTCTTGGTCTTCAAGCACAATAGACACTTGATTATATCCAGAGTACCCGCCCAAGAAATAGAAATATTCCTTCACGGCAAGTCTCTCATGAATCATGTCAATAAAGGTTAGTGGGAAGTGGTCTTTCTTGGTGGTGAGGTTTAATCTTCTGTAGTCAACGCACACTCACTAAGAAGTGGGTACTCTAGTCAGAATCTCCTCTCCTTTGTCATTCTTTACGATGGTGATCCATGATTTCTTCTGTACTACATGTAGGGGACTTACCTATTTGCTGTCAGAGATGGGATATATGAATCCCACATCACACCATTTCTGAATTGCATTCATGAAGACCTCCCGAAGTTTAGGATTTAGTTTTCTCTGGAATTCACTGGAGGGTTTGATATCGTCCTCAAGATAAATGTGATGCGATCACAATGAAGGGTTTATCCCATGAAGATCGAAATTTTCCACTCTGTTGTCTTGTGGTTATGTTCAAAAACCTCCATCAGATGTAATTCTTGGTCTCCATCAGATGTGCATTGATAATGACTAGGTACATGTTTGGCTCCCCTACAAGGAAGGTGTACTTCATGTTGGAGGATAGTGGTTTGAGTTCAGGCGGAGTTGGAGCTGCTTAACCGGTAACTTCAGAAAAAATGTAGGTGAACATCCTTTTATTTGTTCAATGTCCACCTTTGACAATTCTGCCTTTTTAGTTATGGGTTTAGAAACATTTTCAATCAGATCCACATTATTGCAGAAATCTTCAATAATCTGGTCTTGGTCTTCAAGGCTCAGAGGGCCCACATAATTCTTCAAGTTCCTCAGCAAAGATCTCATTCTCATCGATAGAGGGAAATTCGACTGTTGTCTCTATTCCTTCCTCATGGCAGAAGAATTCATGGAACTTAATATCATCCATGAATAGATTTGTAACTTGAATTTCGGCCAGAAAGTCACAATCTTCTTGGCACTTTGGTGCAATCACACTTACTTCAGATGCTCATGATCCTGGCTTTGACTCAGAGATGGTCTCTATTTGCACTTTATTGTTTCTAGAGCTGAATGTGATTTCTACAGTATTGTAGTTCACTACTGCTTTGGATGTTTGAAGGAATGGATGGCCGAGGATGATAGGGGTATGGAGAAGAGGTGTAAAGATACCCATATCTAGCATGAAAAAATCAACAGGGAACTGGATCCCTTGAACAGTTACGATCACGTCTTCCAACATGCCCCTAGGCTACTTGATAGATTTGTCTGCAACTGCATAATCATCTTTGTTGGTATGAGAAGTCCTACCCCAAATTCTGTGAGAAGTGGAACTGACATCAGATTGACAGAATACCCATTGTCTAGCAATGTGCGTTCAAACTCTTGGTTGAACATCTGACAACGAATGAGTGGTGCTCCCTTGTGTTTCTTTTTGTCTACGAGATTGCTGATGGCATTGACGGTGGTCATGGTGAGGACATGCTTTTCATTCTTGCCACCTTGACTCCTTGGATTGTGGGGGCGAGGCATGCGCCTTGTAGTACATGTATATTTCAATCTTTTCTTCACAGCAAGCATGTATTCCAGAGCTTTCATCAAAGGCATATTTAAGACCAAGTTTTGTATGATTTTCACAATAGCAGGATTAGACAAAGTATTTTTCAAAATTTTGATTTTTTTGTGTTTTCTCATTGCTTCAGGAAAAGGTATATTTATAGAATCTGAAACTGTATCGTTCAAAATTTTGTCCATTTCATGATGTACAAGCGGATGGAAAAAATTTAAAGAATCATCCACAAACTACGAACCAAAAATAGTTGGCTCAGCTTCATGGGCTGGCTTCGGGTCTGTTGCCGTTGTGGGTGTCTCTTGGGCTAATTGATTTCCACCAAGGCTGGTGCTGCTATCGTATTTTTGTACTTTTGAATTTTTTCCATTTTTTAACTTTTTGGTGCTTCTTCTATTGCTGTAAAAATATTGCTTGGCCTTTGTACTGACTGTACTGACGACTCGCCGTCAGATGCAATATTCTTCCCTTTCATCGTTGCTGACGGCTGGAGTGTCCTACTGATCCTAAGAGCAACAACATTAGATAAAAAGCAATTAAGATTACCTGAAGCATGTTGGTCACTACTGTCTACTTGCTCCTTGTGACAGAAGTTGTTTGGATTTGCTTTGACCTAAGTTGGTATGACAGTCTTCACAACTGTCAGGTCGTCAATCTTTTGATTCATCTCAGCCATGTTCTTGATCAGCTGAGACAGACAGTCTTGGGCCAAGTTGACTGGTACAACCTCAGAGGAGTCGGCATGTGTAGGCCTTTGTTACTATGGGGGAGGTTGATGTTGGTAACCCTGATGGTTCTGATAGTGAGGAGGAGGGTATGAAGAATATTGAGGTGGACTGGAGTATCGGTTCTGATAGACTACTGCTGGTGGTAACTTTGCTGCCTGTAGTTGGAGTGCTGCGGACCTTATCGGTATCCTTTCCTCCAGTTGTTTCTGCAATGTGGAGCTTATTGCTGATGAGAGGCCTAGTAGGGTCTTCTACCCTACTATTGCTGGTAATAGGGCCTATTGCCCATGTTCTAACCCTGGGGTTGTCCCTGAGGATGGGTCAGCTGTGCTTCATTATTCCAGACACCGTTCACCTCTTGGATGAGTGGTGAGGGTGGACAGAACTGATCATGATAGGCAGAATGGGACTCTGAATGGTAAACAACCATCTATGTCTAGGACTACAGGGACTGCTCCGGGGTCTGCACGTAATACACATGCAGGACGGGTCGGAGAAATGAGAAACTCGTCTGAGGAGGCTATGTCGGCGTTGGCTCCTTCTTCTTAGCAGGAGTTTCAGTACTGGCAGATACGGATTTGCAGGCATTAGCATTCAATGCCTGAACAAGCTGCTCCAACTGTTGGGAAATCAAATCGAGCTTCTCCAAGCCTTGGGTCCTCTTCAATGACTGCAAGTTTTTCGAGTTCTTGCAACCTCTTCTCTATGATGTCTACCTTAGAGAAATGGCTCCCAATAATACTAAGGTTGGAGCTCTCATCTTTGTCTTCGGTGTGAGCTACCATGTTAACAGGCTTGTGGTTGATGGCGGCATCTTCACATATGCACGGGATGAGGATGAGTGGCATCTCCTTAGACCATCTCCCCAAAAATATCCCAGATGACATCCTCATCCTTATTGAAATGCGGGCCACCACAAGCAGTGTCTACTATCTTTTGGCTCTCAAGTGTCAACCCACCAACAAAGTGTTAAATCCGACTTCAGGATTTTGTGGTGGGGACACTTTTCTTGTAGATCTTTAAATCTCTCATGTGCTTCATGGATTGTCTCGTGGGGCTATTGGATAAAACTAGATATGCGGGCACACATCTGGTTCAAGCGACCAAGAGGGTAGAACTTATGAAGAAATGTAGACTTCAGCATCTCCAAGGTCATGACTACCTTCTCCAAATTGTTCACCCAATAAAAGGCCTTGTCATGGAGACTGAATGGGAAGGCAATCATCTTAATCACCCCCAGAGGAATTTTGGGGTAGTGGGTTATTGCGCAGATGTGATCGAATTGTTGTAGGTGGATGTATGGATCTTTGGTTGTTTTCCCCTGTAAGGTTGGGAGCAGAGACAAGAACTGCGACTTTAGCTCAAAGTGGTCATGGATGGTTGGAATCTAAATCCACTCGGTGACATGGCCAGCCCTAGGGTTGTAAGTCTGCTTCAATGGGGGCTTCAACAGCAGTGGTCTTGCCTCTCCTCCTTCATTATGGGGTCTACCTATTGAGAGGTAGTCTTCTATCTCCTCTCTGTTCGAATATTCATTTCTCTACGAAAACCACCCTCCCTCTTGGCATCTCTCTCGCCAGCCCTCATCTTCAAATCATTCAGCATGTCTTGGAAAGCAACATGGGATAATCCTTGGTTCATCAACTGCTGGTGGATGGTTTGGATTGATGCGATGAGCTGGATGTTGGCTTCATTCTATGTTGTGAATTGCCCATCCCCCTGTTTTGGATGTTCGGCTGGTTGGGAGTGTGGTCCCTTTCCTCTTCTGGCAAGAGCCATTTCTAGTTCAGCTTGTGACTCTGGCTCTAGATCATGGATAAGATCTGTAATGAGAAATACACCCTGACTAGTTTGTATGCAAGCACCAGATGGAGAGAATAATTCTGAATTAGGTCAACTCTAAATCTTATTAGGGATGGAGAAGAGTATGGAGTAAAGTCAATCTCCATCCAAAATGGGCAGAACTCGATAAGAGAGTGTTCCTGGTCTGGGTGAGAAAGAAGAAGCGGGGAGCCCTGATGATGGTTCACGGAGTCTGAACCATGGACTTAGGAATCACCCCGAATTATTGGAGATGGCAGCGGTATGGAATCGATGTGGGCGTCGACAGAGTCCCGACTAAGCCATCTGTGGGTCGACATCTTGAGAGGGTCAAAAGAAGATAGATGATAGATGGAAGATTACAGAGATGAACAAGAAATAAAAGGAGTGTAAAATAGTAGAAGGCTCAAAGTGAGTAGTGATTCAAGAGGAAATATGAAAAAGAGAAAATGTGACAAAATGGCGCAAAGGCATGGTGTTTTTGATCTTGACCTTAACATAACTAATCAATCAAACCATAATACAATGGATTCACCAACTCGACCCATGAAGCCGTGAAAGTTCGGCAATTATCTTTTTATGTTTTAGATTGATTTTCAGGCAATTATCTCTAACGAGTCCTCAAAGCACTAATCTTATAGAAGTAAGAGTACTACCGGAAAAGTATCCCATACTTGTCCTCCTCCTTTGTAACCTATAGTCTGCACTTTTTAAGGTTTTTGTAACCCTTCTTGGATCCCTACTCAACCAAATAAATAAGAGGGAGGAAGCCGATAGGAGAAACCACTACTTCGGATCTTGCTCGCAATGGAATCACCCGTGAGTGTGTAAGGACCTAATCGGACACAAGACGATGAGACAGACACCCCCGTGAAGGCATGGCCTAAGCTCAGTACTTCGGACAAGGTCGTCGTTCTACACAAGGCGAGAACATCATCGGGCCCTCTCGTCCACGTACGGTAGAAGTGCCAATACTTCGGAAATCCAGACGATACACAAGGTAGTTACATACTGGGTTTTTGGCTATAATCCTCACGATAGCTCTCACTCACTCAGGAAGGAGACCTTCCGCAATGGTACCTGGAAACAAATGAGGGCTTTGCTCACCCAATGCAATTAATCCAATCAATCAATTTTATTTAGGTCAAATATTTTTAGCAGTCCCTTTTTATTTTTTTTGTGTTATCACTTGCTTTGAGCAGATTCAATACAAGTACCAAACATTTTTGTAGATTTTATTTTTGCCTAAGTTGTCAAAATCAGAGGGAGAAGGCGGAAATGCAAGGTAAGGCAAAAAATAATAATGAATGCTCAGATAGAGGACTCACAGTGATTCCCAACTCTCTCCATATGGGATGCAAGGCAGAATTTTTAAACCTAATATATATGCAAATGCAATGATGAAATCATCCTAAGAACAGACAATACTATTAGCATGAAGAACCAAATGTTAATCCCCAGAATCCCCCAAAAGTCCGATCTTTGAGACAACTCGGTGCCCGTCACAACGGGTCCTACACACATTGTATGTTGCCTCTCTCAATGTCGTCGTCTCGAAGTCCCTCACAAGACAAGTCAAAGAGAATGTATTAGCACAAGTAAGCAAACATATCAAACAAGAGAATAAATAAATAAAGAAAAATAATGAAGGAAAATGACCCAAAATTCTATCCTACGCGTTGGTCCCTGTAAATGGTTGTACCATTTGTTGAGATGATTTTTACGAGGGTCTAAAATAATATCCTCACAGAACATGAAGATAAAATGTCACTAAGGCGACCACTCACAGAGTCAAAACGAACAACAATTAACCCACACAATGTATAGATCAAGCAAAGCAAGAAAGTCTGAATCAAAATTTATTATACCCTAACAATAGATGTATAGTGACAAGCAAAGTAGGGGTCAAACAAAGGAAACAACTGAGGATATTGATAACACAGATTTTGCGAGGGTCAAAATAGTCCACACAAGGTGGGACCATAGTGTCGTTGAGCGACCGCTCACGAAACCCAAATAAATCAATAATTAACCCACGACAATCAAATCAAGTAATGAAAGTAAAGGTGGAGTTAAAATTTATTATAACTCAACAAAAGTGTGTATAGGTGCAAGTATGTGTAGAGTGTCGAACAAAGAGAGCAAACATGATAGAACAACGTAGTAATGCTAGAAAAATATGAGAGTGATCAAATGCCTACAAGAGCTATTTTTGTAGGTTTTTAATTTTATATTTTTCTATTTATAATTTTATATATGATTTTTCACTTTTCTAATTTTATATTTCCTTTTTATATTATATACTTTTTTATAGAATATATATACAAAGTAAGAAAGAGAGGCATAAAGTATTTATAAAAGTAGGTAAAAATAAGAAAAATTCAGAAAATAAAATATTTGTGTGCTTTTTGTAATTTTTAAATGTTTTTGTGATTTTTCTATATTTTTCCTAATTTTTTTAGTATTTTTATAGATGAAAATAATGAAAACATGGAATAAAATAAAAAGCTTAAACTAAAATGGAGAAATAAAATATCAAATAGTAACGAAAATTCTCCAAATTAATTTTAAAGAAAAGATAATAAAATAGAGAAAATTTTGAGACAAAGATTATATTTTTAGGATTTTTCAGGAATTTTTAATATTTTTATGAAGATTTTTGGGGTTTTATAATTTTTAGGGGTTTTCTTTTGAATTTTTTAATGATTTTTGGATAGGAGTTGAAACACACTAAAATACACAAAATATATTTTTTTGGGAATTTTTCAAAGGGTTTTAATTTTTTTTGTATTTTCTAATGTAAATAGTAACAAAAATGCTTGTTTTTGATTTTTTATAAATATGAAAATGGAATAAAAATGCAAAATATAAAATATGGCGTTAAACTACAATGCAACATGAGTTCATGTTATTTTTTGGTAATTTTTCGAGTTAAAATGATGCATGAAATAAATGCAAACATCCAAGCAAAAATACTACATTGGCAAGGGCATAAATGTAAATGAACTGAAGTTCAAGGACCTGCTTGCAATTTTTCCAAAAGTATATAACGTTATACTCAACTTTCTAGACTAAATATAAATACCCAAACCCGGAGGGGGTTCCCTGCAAAATTGCCAAACTCACGCGCACTATGTACGTGAACTCTCAGGGGTATTTTTGCAATATCACAAAGCTCCAAGGGCTAACATGCAATTTTACCAAAATATTACAACTTAAATAAAAAGTTTCTGTACTAAAGTGAAATACTAAAAACCTCAGGGGGTCCACTACAAAATACCCACCACCCCACGTACGTGAGTCACGTGAGGTGACGTGGACTGGACCTAAATGTAAATACTGAAAGTACGGGGGCCTAAATGCAGATATTACAGAAATATTTAAACTTCAGATGAAAGTTTTAGGACTAAAAACAAAACACAAAATGGTCGGGGTGTATAGTGCAAAATACCCACGACCTAGCGATCCAACGGCTGGAGTCCTTTCACTTGACACGTGGCGGCGCGAGGACTCGAGATGACGGTTCGGCTCAATGGACCAGATCAGATCCTCGGATGGAGATCCATGGCTGAGACGAGTCCGGATCTGACGGCTGATATCAGAACTGGAGCGGTGACTGGATCGGACGGCAGAGAGGTAACGAGGAAGAACGCCGGCGAGGCGAACTTCCCCGAGCTGGATCTCGGGTCTCCGGCGATGCTTCAGGCTCAAAATCAGTCAAGGAGATCCTGGGAGGTCGCTCTGTGTGCTGGAGGGCTCGACGTCGCCGGAGGGTCTCTATGGCACTAGCGCAAAGGCGGTGGAGATTGGAGCTCCAGGTATCTCCGACGAAGTAAGCAAAATGGTCCCCAGGTGCTTTGAATGCGCTTTAACCTGCAAAAAGGGGTAAGAGGGTCCAGGGCAAACTGCCTGGACCCTGCGTAGGTGCAAAGATGGTTGGATGAAGGCGGAGCGACGACTTGGATTTTCGGCCGGAGGTGCCCTCCGGCGAGGGGGTGCGATTGGGCGATTCAGTGAACAGAACTCGAAGATCTAGGGGGAAATGATCCGAGAACTATAGGGAATAAAAAGAAGCAAAAAGGAATGGGAAAAGGGGTATACCTCGATGGTCGGAAACCAGAGGAGGAAACCTCGACGACGAGGAATGCCGGAGGTGATGGAGACCGCCCTGGTCCATGCTGCAACTCACCAACGGGCCCTGGAGGTAGCCTGTCACTCTAGCTCTCACGAGCACTCGAAAGGAGGGGCAAATTTCGGTCCAAAGGGGTTCGAAAATCACGGGCAAAGATGGGGGTCCTTATGTACAGGTGTGGTGACGTGATTTTGGGAGCAAGAGCACGGACGCATGATGAAGATATGGCATGATTCAGATGCATGGCGTGGCTCCGTGGTGATCGGGGAAGAATTCCCAAGAAGAGGTCGAAGCCGGAAGATGCAGGGATTTGGCTTAAAAAATGCGTGAAATCAGGCAAAAATCTTGGGTGTCAGAAGCTTGGCAGGCCTTGATCAGGGAGTTGACCAAGGTCAACACTTGATAGTACCTGGTTGGTTCACGTGGACCAACCAGGAAATTCTGAGCAAAAATTATTTGTAAACTCAAAATAAAATAATAAATGATTTTATTTATTTTAGGTTATAAAATAAAAAATGTTTCTTATTTTATAAAGAATTTTATGGTGATTTTTATTTATTTTTATGAGGTATATAATTACAAGTTACCTTTTATGCACTATATAGGTATATTCTTCTATATTTTAATATTTTATTCTTATTTTGTATATTTAATTTTTTTCATTTTTTTTTATTATTTTATAAATTTATAGAATATTTTTATATACTTAAATATATTTTTATTTGATTTTTGAGGTGTTTTGTACATTTAATAAAATATAAGTAGTAATTCTATAGGTATATGTACATGTATTATACCTATGTATTACATACATGTATTTTTATTTTTTTTAAATTTTCTTTAGGTCTTTATTCTAATTTTAATGCACATATATTATAAATAATATTTGCAAAATTATAAAAATATAAGATTATAAAAATAATGAATAAATAATAAATTGAATATTTTAATCTGTACTAGTATACAATAGGGTTCCAAAACTCAACTTTCAAACCGTAGCTCCGCCAAATGTGAAACATGCTTCATTAAATAGCTTATTTAAAATTATATATAATTAAAGGTGATTTTGATGCGTTTCGAGCTTTTATTTGAGAGATACAGGTCTGTGAAGTTGGTATTTTGGATTTTTATTCAGATCATATCTTTTTATATGTACATTGTTTTTGAGTGAAATTAATTTTGTATTTTTCTTTATTTAATTATCTATAACTTTCATGTCCAAAGTTTCTTGATTTGAGGTATAAAAAGTGGAACTAAAAATAGGTCCCAAAATAAATAAAGAATTAATAAAGACAAAGGTATTTTTATTGTATTCTGGCCCTTATCTCCCCCTACTTTATTTCTTGTCGACCTATTCATCTAGATGCCTAGGTCTCGAGGTTTCGGGTTATAAAATATTTACAATATTTTATTCTTTTTCTTTTATTTTCTTTTTTCTATAATTTTAGCTTTAAAAACAGTATTTTATACACTATTTACACACACATGCATGAATGCTAAGATGCGGGAATTAATGGTATTTACATGCATTTGCCAGGGTTTTTGAGACCAAAATGATAGAATAAAGATGATGAAATGTGGATTCATCATCGCCCTATACTTTACCTTTGCTAGTCCCTAGCAAACACTTATGCAATAAGTGCAGAAAAGAAAAACAAAGAAAAGAAATAGAAGAAAGTGGATTTAGTTTAATTATCAAACTTGTCTTCACAAAATAAAAGTTTGGAGCTTATGTCGGACCTTTGGAATTTTAGTGCGGGCGGAACCTTAATGAGAACCGTATTTGAAATCCAATAGTCCTTGAGAATCCTAAAACTCTGCTCAAGTCTCCTCAATAGCCAGTTCAGAAATATCTCAACTCATACGCAAACCCTTACGACTATGAATCTGACTCGTACAGTGTAGGTGATAGTGGCTCTCCCCAACTAGAATGACAAAGAGTCCGACTTCTCCAGTATGACAACCCAATGATTCCCCAATCCAATAACTCATTCCTCGAGGAGCGGGGTATTCCCTTCTAAGTTCAAGTGGCAACCAGCTCAAGAGGAGGTGGTGAAGAGAAGAATGGACGGTAGCCAGTGTAGCTACCTATCCTAGGATGCAAGACCAGTGTAGTCAAGCCATCCAGCTGCAGGCTCATATGATATGACTTTGGAACTCAAGCTTGCTTATTGGCTATACAACATATTCACATACTTTGCAGGCATTTATTTTTGTACATGCCTGTCCATTTTTTGGATATTATATACAACAGCATTTACATAATGAGTTTTCCCTCTTGAGACAGTAGACTATCCCTCTTTTGAAGCTTTATCGCAACCCACACTCTCCTGTCTTTAGACTTCCTCATCACTGGACGGGTTGGGGTGCACTTCCCTCCCTAGAGGAGGACAAGTGTTTCCACTTGTGTGCGTCTCATATCGACAAATCCAATCCCCTCACTACTCCAACTGAGTCGAGCCAAGTGATAGGTGCAGGTGTCCAAGTTAGGTCATTATCAATAAGAGTCGTGCATGTGATCCAAAATACTCTACTTAGGCAGTCAAGAATCCATTGAACCAAGTCTCGTGATCCTCAAAGAATTAAGTCAATTAGACCTGAAGTACCTCAATTCCAGCTCCTATAAGGTTCCTCTTATTAGGTATATTTTAAGGTCCAACCAAGCTCCAATCTCCGGATTTTACTTAGACTCGTTCAATCAAACTCAATCCGAAAAATGCTAATGCTATACAAATGCAGAAAATATTTTTGTGATGTAATTTTCAAGATTTTAAACTTTTTATGGATTTTGAAAAGATGATGCATATGCATTTTTTGTATTTTTCAAAAGGATTTTTCAGATGTTTTTGGTATTTTAGTTTTACAAATGTTTTTGGGATTTTTGAAAACAAAAATATTTTTGGCAAAAATCTAGGTTAAAAATATTTACACGGGGATGCATCTTATATTTACAAGAAGTGGATTTTAAGAATTTACAGGGGTAAGTGATCAATTTTATAGATATATATTAAAGAATTTTAAGGAGATGTCTGTATTCATCAAACTTATTTAAAAAGGTTTTTACAAACAATTTTGAAAAAACTATAGTCCAAAATAATTTTTACAAACATTTTACAAACATGTACACACATTTGAAAATCATTTTGCAAAGGTTTTTCAAACAGTATAGATAGATTATTCACATAATTTTGCAACAATTTTCAAACCATTTACAAATCATTTTTCAAACATTTTATTTAACACAAAGAAAATAAAAATTTACAAACAACACATTTTTACAAAGGTTGAAAACATGTAACAAAATGTTTTCCAAATAGTTTTCAAAAGATTTTCACACAGATTTTCAAACTATTTTTCAAATATTTTGCAGGGAATATTTCCACCTGATTTATTAATCAATAATTATAAAAAGAATTTGAGGAATATAAACATCTTTTTATTAAGGTTTTTGATGAATTTTTATAAGTATAATTAGCCATATTTATTAATAAAAATACGAAAGTATGAGTTATCGCTAAAGTATATACGAAGTATATACGACCCCCCTATACTTAGCTTGAGCTATGTCCCCATAGATCAGAGAGGAAAGAGAAGACATAACTCGTATTGAGTATAGACAAGTCTAAAGAATGAATAAATAAATATAGGAAGGAATGAACGAATGAGAAGTTGACCGTCCCTCCTATACTTAGGATCAAAGAATCCTTAGTACAGCAGACTGTACATGACGCAAGGAGGGTCAAGGGTGGGAATGAACAAATCGTACTCCGATTGTCTCCCCCTATACTTAGGGTAAGATATCCCTAAAGTATAGATAAGAAGAGGAGACAATGGAGAGGATCAAAGAATAGAGAAACTCAGGTGCACACCCCCTATACTTATGACAAAGAGCATCCTAAGTATAGCAAAATCATAAGATGACGATGGGGTGGTAGACATAATGGAAGAATGAATGAATGATATAAAGACAGATGGATCTATACAGAGGAAGATAGAAGTGATAATCATGTACGAGATGCAGAAGGTGTGAGTCAAAGAGCACACCTCATACCAGATGAACCGAGGCAACATCAACGGTCGGCGGGTCATGATCTAGATATGGTTTCAAGCACTGACCATTGACTCTAAAAGTGGAAGATGATGAAGGTTCGGATATATCAATGCTACTATTATCATGCACCTTCCAGACCACATATGGTCCTTTCCATTTACTTTGTAGTTTCTCTGGGAATAATTTTAGCCTAGCATCAAATAACCATACTTGATGATCTGGCTCAAATTGCTTATGGCTGATTCGGGAATCGTGCCATTCTTTCACTTTTCCTTATACTGTAGGCCATTTGAGAAGGTTGTATCTCTTAGTTCTTCCAGGGCTGCCAATTCTTCTTTCCTCTGTTCTCCTACACTCTTAGGATCCAATAATAGCTCTGTAACTGCCCAAAGTGACTTATGCTTTATTTCCACTAGTAAATGGCATGGCTTGCCATAGACGAGACGAAAGGGAGATGTCCCTAATGGAGTCTTGAAGGAAGTCTGATAGGCCCACAAGACCGAGTCCAAAAGCTGTGACCAATCCTTTCGGTCAGGGCAGACTATCTTCTGTAAAATTGTCTTAATCTCCATATTCGATACTTCAGCAAGACCATTAGTCTGAGGGTGATATGGCGTGGCAACACGATGGTCAATACTGAACTCATCTGCAAGGGCCTTTACCTTGTCGTTAATAAAGTGAGACCCCATCTGAAATCAAGACTCTAGGTACCCCGAACCGTGAAATAATATTTTTCCTCAAGAAACGATATATGGTTTTAGCATTTGTGGCTCGAACGGGGATGGCCTCAACCCAACGACTCACATAATTTGCAGCAAGGAGAATATGCTCAAACCCCTGACTTTTAGGAAATGGGCCCATGAAATCAATCCCCCATGCATCAAAAACCTCACAAAGTGAATGGGCTACATGGGCATCATGTCTCTCTGTCTACAAGTACCCATCTTCTGACAGTCAGTACACCTTCTCACGAAATCATCAGAATCCTTGAAAAGGGTAGGCCACCACATGTCGGATTGGAGCACCTTCTGTGATGTCCGTCTCCCAGAATGATATCCTCATACCTCGAGCTTGTGGCAGTAGGTGAGGACGCTGTGTTGCTCATCTTGAGGAATGCACCATCTCCAGATGTTGTCCCTCCTTCATGATAAAGGACGGGGTCCTTCCAATGGTACGACTTTGCCTTCGCAAGGAAGGTATCAAGTTGCTGTCTGGGCCAACCTTGTGGAATAGATTTGACAATAAGGTAATTCACAATGTCAGCATACCATGGAAGAGTGGTGATAGCAAGGATCGCCTCATCTGAAAAATTCTCAGTAATAGGTGCTATGGGCTCAGATTCCTCAAGGTTCTCTAGGAAGGAGAGGTGATCTGCCACAACATTCTTAACTTCAGTCTTATCCTTAACCTTGATATCAAATTCCTGGAGGAGAAGGATCCATATGGTCAATCTGGCTTTGGCATCCTTCTTCAACATCAAGTACCGAATGGCAGTGTGATCTGTAAAATGGTCACTCTAGATCCAAGAATGTAAGATCTGTACTTATCCAAAGCAAATACTACCGCTAGCATCTCCTTCTCAGTCACTGTATAATTCCTTTGAGATGCATCCAACGTCCGACTAGCGTAGTGTATGGCATAGGTAATCCATCCATCCTCTATCCAAGCACAGCCCCTATGGCATAATCAGAAGCATCCGTCATGATCTCAAATGGAAGAGACCAATCAGTTGGCTGAAGGACAGGAGACTCGACAACTAAATTCTTGAGAGTCTCGAAGGACTTAAGACACTTATCATCTACGAGGAACTCGGTGTCTTTAGTCAATAAATCGGTAAACGATCAGGCAATTCGACTGAAGTCCTGAATGAACCGTCGTTAGAAACCGACATGCCCCAGAAAATACCGCAACTGTCTCAAATTGGACGGTGGACTGAGTTTTCTAATGATATCCACCTTGGCCGGATCAAACTCCATGCCCCTGTTGGAGATGATGTGACCAAGGACCGTCCCCTGAGTCACCATAAAGTGATTCTTCTCCCAAGATAGTACAAGGTTTATCTCTATGCAGCGCTGAAGTACTCGGTCTAGGTAGTCAAGACAAGCATAAAACCCATCGCCGTAGACCGAGAAATCATCCATGAAGACCTCTAAGCAGTCACCTATCATGTCCGAAAAGATGGACAACATGCACCTTTGGAATGCCACCAGAGCGTTACATAGACCAAAGGGCATTCGTCTGAAAGCATAAGTCCCAAATGGACAGGTGAACATCGTTTTATCCTGGTCTTCGGGTGCAATAGCCACTTGATTGTATCCGGAATACCCGTCAAGAAAATAGTAATGACTCTTCCTAGATAGCCTCTCGATAATCTGATCAATAAATGACAGTGGGAAATGATCATTCTTGGTGGCCTCATTCAATCATCTGTAGTCCACACAGACCCTCCAAGAAGTGGGTATCCGGGTGGCGATCTCCTCTCCAGACTCATTCACAAATGTAGTGACACCCGTCTTTTTGGGTACCACATGTAAAGGACTAACCTACTTGGAGTCGGAGATGGGGTAGATAAAATCGGTGCTCCACCATTTAGATATTTCCTTCATTACTACATCTCGAAGATTCGGGTTCAGCCGTCGCTGGAACTCACGCGACAGCTTAGCATCCTTTTCAAGGTAGATACGATGGGAGAACAGGGCTGGACTTATCCCCTTGAGATCAGTCACACTCCATCCTATTGCCTTGTGGTTGCGTTCAAGAACGTCCATCAAACGAGATTCTTGTTCTCCAGTTATATCCGTAGAGATAATGACTGGGTGCATATCTGGTTCTTCTGTAAGGAATCTATACTTGAGCAACTGCGAAAAAGGATTCAATTCTGGCTTGGTGGGAGCTGGCAAATCTGGCTTCTGATATATCTGTGTAAAAGTGACCAGGTCTGCATGTGAGAACTCTCGCTGTACCTGTAATTTTGACGAAGGGAACCCTGTTGGTGTGTCTATCATCTGGGCTAGCTCACTGATGACCTAAAAATTTCCCAAAGACCCGGGTGAAGGTAATAAGCCAAGGGTCGTTGCGACCCGGATCTCAGAGGATAGGTCAATCAAGAAAAATATCGGACCACAAAATAAATCAAAGATCAATCAAAACAAAGTGAGAAGCGGTCCAGCTATGAGATTAACCTGGTATAGCACCCAGGGTCGAACTCAAGGAGCACGGGTTGGCCAAAGGCCTACGAAGTAGTAAAACAAAATAAAATAAAAGACAAGTATTTTTAATGATTTTTAATGATTTTTATATTTTTTTGGATTTTTAAATGTGAAGAAAACAAAGGAAACACAAAAGCAAGCAAGCTTTAGCTAATTACTAAATGTGTCAAAAATCAAGCAAAAATTCAAACAAAAATGTTTTTATGTTTTTTTAGGTTTTTTAATGTTTTTGGTTAATTTTTGATAATTTTCTGATGTATATTTTATTTACTAAAATCAAACAGTAACAAAAATGCTGGGTACTGTCCAGCCGGGCCCAAAATCCCTAGATAAAATATCTAAAAATCTCAAGAGGGTTTGGAGGTAATTTTCCTGTATACTAGAGAAAACCAGGAAAATTTGAGCACCAAAATTATTGTTTTTGGGTTTTTAGATTATTTAATATAATTTTTATGCGTTTTTTGGTGTTTTTAAGTTTTTATGGTTTTTAAGCAATGAAAAATAGCCAAAATTGGCTAGAAAATCAAGGAACACAAAAGAAACAGTACCTAATTTTTATAGAATTTTTGAGGGGGTTTTTATATTTTTTTGGGATTTTTAAAACTAGACAGTAGCTGAAATAAAGATTTTTGAATTTTTAAAAATAACAAATAAAAATCAAAAATGTCCTCAAAAATTCTCAAAATCCTACAACATGGCAGGAGCCATGTGTCAAATTTTCATCGAATTTGGAGGTGATTTGATATTTTATTCAAAAATCAAAAGAGGGCACTGTGCATAGGGACTGAAGTGCAATTACCCGAAGTTCTGGGGGTCCAGGTGCAATTAACCCAGCAACGCACGCGCGCGGCACGTGCCTGGGGCACTCAGGGACCTTTTGGTAAGAAAAACAAGTCCGAGGACCTTTTGGTAACTCGTACCAAAAGTCCAGGGGCTGTATTGCAAATAACCCACTAATAGACGCACATGTGCAATTAAAACACTCACAGGGGCATATATGCAATTACTAAAAATATTTCATTCATTAACGAACGTCCAGAACTACAGGACTAAAGTTGCAAATGACCCAAACATACACGTGACGATGCACGTGGCTCACACAAACAGGGGCATATAAGCAAATAAGCTAAAGCATGAGGTCCAGTGTGCAAAATACCCTAAAACTAAACAACTGACGAAAGTAATTACATGACTAAAACGAAATAAAAACAAAAGCTGGGCCTAAGGGTAATTTACCCTTTATTAAGCGGGCCGTCGGATGCGCTCCACGTGGCTGATCTGACGGGTCTGGCTGGTGGGCGCTCCAGATGGTGTCTCCTCAGATCTGACGCTCGAAACAGCTCCTCAGATGGACGGCTCCGATCACACCTGGAGCGAGGAGACACGATCGACGGTCTGGGAGGATCCAGGAAGAACAGGTCGCCGGCGACTTTCGCCGGCCTCGTGCGAGCGCGGTGGTCCTCCTCTGCTGCCTCTGAAGATCGGAGAAGGTTCGCGATGAAGTCCCGCAGCTGATGGTGGTCTCCGATGGCCCAGCCGAGCCCTGGAGGGGCTCCGGCGAGGTTGGCGGAGGAGAGCTCCTGGCCGAATGTCGGGAGGCCTCAGATAGCCTCCTCTGGTCCTGCAAAATGGGTCAGAAGCTTCGCGGGTCGAGGGCAAAGTGCCTCGACCCGGTTAGGCGGCGTGAAGGTGGTCTATGCGTCGGGATGAGCGAGCTCCGGCGAGCGACGGACGGTAGAGCTCGAACCCCAGCTCCTGTGCGAGCTGGGTTGGATGGGTGTATGGAGAAGGTGCGCGGAGGGACGGCGAAGGTAAATATGGGTTCCGATGATCGAAATGATGCGCGAGGTGGTCGGAATCAACGAAACACGGCGGCGGTGCAAATTGGGGCAAAACGGAAATTAGGCTAAATAAAGAAGCTAAGGGATTACCTGGGCGGTCGATGAGACTATGCTGGAGCTGAGGTAGCTCCTGGTCGTGGCCTCAAGGGGTGTCTCGGCCCGAGGCTCGAGCTCCTGCGCTGGGCGGAGCACGGCGGCGCTAAGTCGCCGGATCAGTGGTCCGACCACCCTCTCCTCGCTGCGACACGGGCAACCGAGAGCTGTCACCTCAGGGACTGCTGTGGAGGTCACGGGACAGAGAATGGGGAACCAAAGATCGAAAGAAAAGGTGGTGGAGCTCGAGATATATATGGGTGCCTACCCGACTAAGGCCGGTCGGGTAGGGCAGCATGGAGTGCGGACCCCGATGCAATCCCCCGGGCGTTGGTCTCGGATGCAAGAAGAAGGATTAGGACCCGGGGTTTGCGCAAATGGCGGGCAGATCGAGCGCGGAAAAAGAGGAGAAAACGGGTCGGGCGCGAGATCCGCTGGAGAAGACGGTCCGCGGAGGGAGTTGACAGGAGGTCAACATCTCCGTGGGCCAATGCGGTGCTGCCACGTGGAGAATGTTTAAAACTCAAAAATAAGGCAGCAAATGGCCGATTTTCCAAAAACTTAAAACATGAATTATTTTTATTTTATTTTTCTCTATTTTTTGGTGATTGTTAATTAATTTTTGGAAATAAAAATAAAATATTTACAATATATAGCTATATAGGTATATGTACATTATGTTGGTTTTTGATTTTTGATTTTTAATGATTATTTTTGTACAATTTTATTCCTATTTTATATTTTATTTATTTATAGAATAAAATGAGAAATAAAAGGGTATTTTTATTTGATTTTAATTATTTATATACATAGGTGAAAAAAATAGATATATACAACTATATACATGGCATATATACAATGTATTTTTATGTTTTTAATTTTGTAATTTTTATTTGATTTTTGTTTTGATTCTTTTCATTTTATTTATTTACAATATATAACATAGAATATTTATAAAAAGTTTAGAAGATGATTTTATTTATTTGCAAGGTTAAATAAATAAAGGGGTATGGTCTATGTACATGGTGAAAGGATATTTTTGTTCTATTTGATTTTCACCTTTTCATTTTGTTTTTAATATTTTCTAAATATATACAAATATGTACAAGCATATTTTTGGGTGAGGAAAATATAATTTTATTTATTTACAAAAACATATACACATGAGCCCCTATCTCCCTCTACTTGGCTTTTATGCGGTCAGGCCCATGCTGAGCCCTCCCTTGGGTTAGGTTGCTCAATATTTATTCTAAATATTTCCCTCTTTTTCTTTTTCACTCTTTATTCTTTTATTTTTGCACAAAAACCTATGCAAATTCATTAGATACTTTACAAAATGCATGCTT